>JBBMOC010000004.1:11703466-11716075 GCA_037975185.1 Centropyge bicolor | reverse complement strand
GGCTAACCAGCTAGGTTAAATGCTAAATATCGTTGCTAGCCGGCTAACCCCACGACGATCTCTTTCCCAAACTCAGTGACTAGAATTAGCCGGGGTGACACCCTTTAGACCGTCAGTGGCTAGTTTTCAATCAAAGTGGCGCCGCTTAGATTGACAGCTATGCATTGTGCATAATGATGTATGCTGTATATTTTAAACAAACGCCTTATAAAAAAAATTTGCCCCCCCAGAGTTGTCATGTAGTAGACTAGAGCCTGAGACTAGAGCCATGTTTTGAACCAGGCTGTAAATAAGGGATGAATCGACTGCAACTGGGCTTGATGACGTTTCACTTCTCATCCAAGAAGCTTCATCAGTTCTTCAGAACAATCCAGTCCAGTTTCCAGCAATTTCTTATTGGAATATTTGGATATAATGAGCTTTTTTCCCTTTCATCAACTGTTATGTCCACCCACAGGTTCAGACTTCAATTTTGGTTTGTAGTTTCTCAAAACCACAAATGTCAACTTCAGTGTTCAGTGAAATCATAAGGACGGCATAGCCACACACATCAGATTAAAGCTGACAGCCGAACCATGTGATGCTACTTTGTCATTTGAAGAAAATATGGAGTCTGTGATGTGTTAATACCAGCGGTGCTTTTGCAACATCAAATTTTTCCTGCACCTTTGTATCATTTCAACACAATGAAGATAAATGTTTAATTCCAAAATTCTTCTTTAAATAACTGTGAAAGTTATCTTTAGTCAATATTTTCGCCAAAGGCTATTTTGGTCTACCACTGAGCTTGAATTTATCACCGATACTTTATCCTCAGTTTGTGCTCACTCCTGCTGGAGAGAGAGTGTTTCTTTTATTATCCACTCTGATGAAATTTCACAGCCACATCCTGAATGCACCCGGTCACGATCAGTCTGATAAGCAGCATGCGACTCAAAGGTGTGACTCATGGATTTTGTGAATGGGTGAGATAGTGAAAGCAGGGGTGTCAGAACACACTGTGCGAGATTATCTCCATAAATGGAAACACCGAGGGAAGACGTAATGAAACCAAACAAACAAACTGTGTATTTTCCTGGAGTTCATTTATTGGTCCAGCAGATGCAAAATCGACTGTACAACATACTCATGCATAGTCCTCTGATTAAGGTACCTTTGCTCCAAGCAGTCATTCAAAACTACATAAAAATAAATAAGGAATATAATAAAACAGTTTTTACAAAAAAACACATTTCAAGTATCTCAAGCAAACATGTTAACAAAAGTTGAACTGAGGGAGCTTCTTTCTCCACAGCTTGTGCTTTCCATTCAGTCCCAACACACGGGTACAAAAACATTTTCATTAAAAGACTCCCAAGAGAGTTCCAAATCATCTCCCGTCCATCTCCAGTTGTACTGTATGTACACTACATTTACAAAGATATTATTAACAGCACGCGTTGTTATCATAAAAATATAGGTGCTTACATTTGTGCGTAGCAGACAACGACAGCAAAAGGGGATTTGAGGAAGATAAACTGGAAAAGTTCCCCATCAGTGGAGAGAACTTTTTCAAATGATCAGCAGGTACTTCAGCACTGAAACTAAACACAATGAAAAATAAATACTCAACTTCTGTAAAAGTAAAATATTGAAATGATATGTGGAGTTATTAGGTGAACTGTGCTGCTTCTCCTTGAGCGATCGATTCCGGAGAAGCAGCGAGAGAAGCGGTGTCAGGCTTGACAAACAAGCTCTACAGGCACTCTACGGCAAAAAAAAAAAAAAAAAAATCACCTCCGTTCCTGTGAAGTAACACGACATGAAAAACACATAGTGACAAAAAAAAAAATATGAGTAAAAATTTTATCCCCACTGTGCAAAATAATCATTGGTTTTGTAGCGTGTCAGCGAACAAAGGAGTCAATTCAATGGTGACGCTCTGTGCAGGAGTTTACAACGTAAACTAAAAACCACATCCATGTTGAACAAAAAGAGGAGCTGAAAGTTTGTATCTGGGCGTGAGGGTTGGTCTCTCCACAATAACAAACCAGAAGAAACTGGTTTCTGGAGCCATCTGAGCTGTGAGATGCAGCAGGGATGACTGTCGGTTTAAATGAGTCACAGTTTGCCGCTTTCAAATCTGAATGAGTTGGACATGTGATGTTGATCAAAGTTTCCCAGAAAACACACTCCTGCTCTGAAATGACCATAAATATCTGACAGGACATCAATTCAATCATCCTTTCTGAACAATAAAATACAGTGATATGTGTCCTCAACTGACAAAATGAAACATTCTCCGGACTGATCCTTTATGTTTGACAGGCAGATTTGAGCGTCGCTTTTTGACGATTTGATTTTTCCTTCTCGTTTCATGTTATTGTCCTCAGTGAGTCTTTGTCAGCTTTCACTTTCTTGCCTCTTGAGCCACGTGAACAAAATCGGTGCGTTTTCACTGGCAGGCCTGCAGGACGTCATGACGACCAGAAGACTTCCTCCTCAGGTTCTGTGAACACACAAAAATGCACCGATATGATTAAAGCTCTAGATGCCTTCTGTAATGCAGCAGATATTAATTCTGCAACATAGAAAACATTCAACAAAAGCACAAAAGACAAATATATATCCCTGAGTAAATGAAACTTTCTCATGTTGTGTAATCCTTAAACCACAAGTCGCATCACGCTCGTTTTCTCAGGCTCTGACTTCCATGATATTTTTAGAGGGCGTGAAAACCAGCAGTGAGTTCACAGGTGTATGAATAGGTCGCCGTGGCTGACTGACTGTGCCTGCGCCGACTTAATCCGCAGGTGATTATGAATGAAGCTGACAAGGATCCTCACACGCCCAACGTCGTTATCCACGCTCTTTTCCACGGGGCCAGAGAAACTGGCGCAGACATGTTATTTCTCCCTGTAATGATGTTTGCTCACGCTGCACTCTGATTTAACTGCCTGTTTGAGAGCTGTTTAGCTGTCTGGTCGGAGCTGATGTCATTCTCACAAGAAACAGCCCAGTGAGTTTAACTAGAGGAGGATGTTAAAGTAACTGCAGACAGTCACGCTCGCCATTTTTTAGGGAACAGTTTAGTTTCCCTTTGAGTCGTAAATGATTCATATGACCCAACATTTTCATTATTAGATACCTCGCCTTAACCATCATTGTCTTATTGTTAACACATTTAATTAACACAGAGCACATCTAGAGGAAGCAAGCTTCAGCATGTTACATTTGTGTCTCTAAATGAAGCTGCCGGCTACTGAGTTTGTTCACGTGTGTCGCTGTCCGATCGGTACATGCAGTTCCATAATGTAATTGGTTGGGGAAAGGTTAAGATTAGAATTACCAGGGGTGAGGGTTAGGTGCATATGCTGCACTAAGCAGTGAAGCATATGCACCTGATCTACACACATGGACAGTACCGATCGGACAGGAGGGACTGACCGGGGACTGACAACGTCTTTAACAACTCTCCTTAATTTAGTGGAAAGTTATATCTGGCAGAACTATGAAGCAAGTGCTGAAGCCTCTACAGCGTGTTTACCTTTGAAAGACTAAGAGCGAAACCACTTTCAGGTATTGCAGGACGGTTCGTCTTTAAGCAACAGGACAAGACAGAAATAAACACAGAGACAAGAACAGGACAGCGTGAATAAGCATGGTAGGACAAGCAGAGAGTGGTGACGGCAACGATGACGGAGGCGGGTGGGAATCACAGGAATGTAAACAAGGAAGTGTGTTTCCTATGACCAAATACAGTATGAGAGTAAACAGTGTTGCTACTCATCAACACAAAACATAATTCCCATGAGTCAAGTATAAATGTGATTAACAAAGCTCATACAATGTGTATAAATGTGTTAAAATAAAGGTAAAGTGTAACATGTTTTTACATAATTAGATTTACAAATGAGATTTCACTGTGATGTTCTCACCTAAGTGTTGTAAGTCTGGGAAAAGAAATGTCACCAGCAAGCACATGTAAACTCCACAGCGACGGGGAGAGAGCAGAGGAAGGTGACAACAAGAGCGAGACAGATAGAAACAGTGAGAGATACTTACAGGCAAACTTTGCCCAGCCAGTGCTGCAGGGTGCAGAGGAAGAGACGGCAGCAGAGGAAAGAGGATGGAAACAAGTGAGTGTACATTCATGCTTTGTAAACAGAGGCTGCCAGGAAGGAAAGTGATGAAGAAAATGTTTTGTCTGTTTTCTGGTTTCTGTTCTGATAAAAAGAGAATTTGTGTGTGTGTGTGTGTGTGTGTGTGTGTTCAATGAGACTCGTACCTGTCCGGCCAGGGCGAGGGGGAGGTGCGAGGGGCTGCAGAGCGCCAGTGAGGCCACAGACGGAGGCAGCTCCTGGATGGGAGCCTCGTCCAGGTCGTCAATGCGAGGTTTCTTGATGTTGGACTCCGGGCTGGTCAGAGGAGTGACGCTGTTCCTCCTGATCAAAGTGCCAGGACCCCTCTTCACCTCCTGCCGGGTGAGATACATCACACACACGGCGCTTAGAGCCAGAAACCAAGCTGGAGCTAAGCTTAATGTCAAACACAATAAATTTACAGGAAGTCAAGTTTATCAAGCATTACCTCTGGTCTGTCTCTGTGTGTGTTCACCGCCTCCACATTCAGATAGATGGACTCCACTTTGCACCCATAGGCGACCGGGGTGAGCTTCAACACTGTGTGGAGGGGACACTTCAGGTAGGGCATCTCATCTGGAAGAACCAATCCAAGGAAGAACAGAGACATGAGCACAGCTGCATCACATCAGACTATTATAACTATTTAGATTATGGCACAAAAACAGAGGGCTTATGGGAGTTGTAGTACCCACCTGCGCTCTTATCCAGGAAGTAGGCCAGCAGGCAGCGCATGACGGCCTGGTGGCAGATGACCAGGACGTTCTCCTGCCTCTCCAGCTCCATGATGACCGGCTCCACTCGCTGGACCAGGTCCTGGTAGGACTGCAATCAGGAGGGCCAGTTTTACTATTGGCTCATTTCATCGTAGTTATATCAAACACATCAGATGAAGGGATGTGTGTGTACCTCTCCAGCAGGGTAACGATAGTAGAATTTATCTTCGTCTCTCAAAGCAAACTCCTCCGGGAATTTCTCCTTCACTTCATCATACGTCATCTCTTCACACACTCCCTAAAGAAGAACAAACACAAAGCACAATACTTCAGTTTACACATGCAGCTGTGTGATGTTGTGTATTGTAACAGTGTGTGTCAGAGGTTGATGCTCACAGCGTCTATCTCGTTCAGAGCCTTCCACTGCTCGTACGGGACGCCCAGGTGCTCGGCGGTCTGGATGCTGCAGCACAGCTGGCTGCTCCAAACCTTCAGATCCTTCAGCTGCTGCTCCTCCACGAAGCGAGCCAGGGCGGCCGAAAACTGCAGCGGGGAGGAAACAGGAAGCAACACCTGAAGTTGATCCATTATAGGGTTAAAAATCTTCTCATCTTGTTAATCCTCTGCTGCCATGGTTCTGCGTGCGGCTGCTCGTACCTGTTTGCCCCTCGGCGAGAGGCCAGCGTCGCCGCCCAGGCGTCCCTCCAGGTTGTCGGTGCTCTCTCCATGCCGACACAGGTAGATGGTTCTGGGCTGGACGTGGATGTTCATCAGGTAGTACACAATCTTACTCTGAATGTGATCCTGGATGCGGTTGACGAGGAAACGGCGACCCACATCGATCACCTTGATGAAGGAGAGATCCCTGGAGGGGAAGGGAGTGAGTGGTTACTGAGAGTGTTGGAAACTGATTGATATCCTGACAAAAATCAATGCTGATCATTTACCTGTCGTGCTGATCAGCGTCCAGGGGTTGGTAGCTGGTTTTGTAGCATTCAATTCTCCTCTGGAAATCCAACATGGCGTCGGTCTTGTTGCAGTCCCGGTAGTCCGGGCACGACACCTTCACTTCCTGTGCAGGGAGGGAACATCGACAGACGGCATATAACACGCCTGATTCCAGAGAGTTATAAACATTTAATATCGTCTCACACAGCGTCGGGACGTATTGTGATGTCATGATTTGCCACTCACCATGATGTTCGACGCGATGACGCTGGGGTCGTCGCACAGGGACTCGATGAAAAATATCTGGGCACAAAAGGGGCAAATTAGTTGAAAGTCGCCTCGTTGTGGATGAGGTGATACCTTGACTCCTCGGGTCGCCATAGTAACGCTTACCTTAAAGCCATTCTCGGTGCCAAACTGGAGGATCATGTCTCGTCTCTCTCTTGTCGTGTTTGTGGCGTCGAAGACCTGAAAGAAACATGAAACAGCTTCATAAGAAGATGAAGCTAATTATAATGTCTCGCATTAGGACGGGAGATTTAGAAAAGGATGTGATGCATGATAGGGAAACTCACCGCTACTTGACCTCCCTCGTCCTTCAAATAGGACTTGACGTCCCTCAAGGCTGCCAAGGCACATTGCCTGAAGACAATGTGGAGACAATCAGTTAGTGTTATCCCTGAAAAATATACAGTAGATGACTCTGAGTGTGTTTGTGTTTGTGGAGAACTCACTGTCTGATTTTCACAGCGCACTCATTATCAGGCTTGAAGAAGTCGTAGGAGCTGTAGTTCTTGACCGCCTCCCTGCGGTACTCCCCGACATTGAAGACTACAACACACACAGAGGAAGAGGAAGCATTAAATGACGTCTTGGATCGAGAAACTTGATGCTGCCGGGCAAAACACTCCAGAGAAGTCTCATCCTGTAACTCTGTGTGTGTGTATGTGTGTGTGTGTGTGTGTGTGTGTGTTTGTTTGTTGTTTACCTTTGGTGGGCATGCCGATCCAGTTGAGGTATCGGGTGAGCTTCTTGGACATGTACGTCTTCCCTCGAGCCGGAAGACCGACCATCACGATGACGGTGGGGGGGTTGGCGGAGTGGGGGGCGCCAGCTGCTGTGTGGAAGGAACATGTCATGAAAGCTGTGCCTGTTTACAACACTGTTTGCAACATCTTGTGCTCCGTAACCTGAGAGGGCTGAGAGCTGGCACAAACAACGAGCGGCCAAGAGCTGCAGCCTGTCTGAGTTGATTATTGACTCCACCTCTGCAGCTATGATCTCTCTTTCCCTCCATGCTGACACACTCCCAGCGAGCATGTAGGTGCCTGCTGCCGCCAGACTTGGCTTTTATTTCCACCTCACCACACGTTGACCCACTTCTGCACGCTCTGAACCGGCTTACAGCAGCCAAGATGAGCTGTTTTCACTTGACTAAATGTACTGTAACCCCAGCCCTGTGGAGGTTTTATATCATATGATGTGTCACTACAAGCTGCCTTTGATTCACACAGTGGGTGGGTGGGTGGGCAGGGGGGATAGAGGGTGTTGATTCTACATGAAAAGCATATTCTCTAGGTCATATTTGACTGAGGCACTAAACACTTTTCATGTCCTCTCTGGGCCTTTTTCCATCCAGATGTGTATGATTATTTTCCATCCCATCAGTACAGGTGTAAGCATCACTGCCTCGAGAGCTAATTGACACTTCCTCACCGAGCTGCTAATCTTGTTTCCATAACACAAAAGCCACGCCGCCTAAACGGAAAAACGGATCACGCCCTAAGTCGATCCTCAGACATCTGTCTCATCATTCCCCAGTCAGTCCATCTCACCTACTGTCCTGCCTCATACAAGAGCGATATTTCAGCTTTTCTCCTTATGGAACAAAATGAGGGAGACGTTTGATAAAAGTCTGATCAGACTCAAAGTTCTGAATCAGACTTTAGGCACAAGTGAAAGAGAAGTCAATATCATATCAATAATCAATGAGCACTAGCAGAGGGTGAAGTGACAGAGGTGAATCCAGATGTGCAGCCACTCTGCCTGTCTATTCAGTAATGATTAAAAAAAATCCATCCATTATACAGTTGTTCTGATTTTTTTCGTTAGATTTAAATCGTTTCTTGTTAAATTAATAAATTAAGCCATAGAAAACAAAGACAAGCAGGATAAAAATCTTCCTCTGCTTGAAAATCAATTTTTTGAGGCATCTGAGAGGGATGGAGACAAGAGAAGCTGTGGGTGTGTCTTTTTTTTTTTCTTGGTTTAAATTGACAGATATTTTACCTCCTTAACATCACCTTTACAAGACTTTAAAAGGCAAGAATAAAGGTAAATCTACTCAAGTGACATTAAATGATTTTAACATTGCTTTAATATATTATCAATAATCAATAATATCCCATCAAAAATCAGAGAGACAAAATCCAGAATCCAGATGTGCAGCTACTTTGAATGCTTTTCAGTCAAGATAAGGAAAAATCCTCTCTGTGTCTTATCATCACATTTTCATTTTCAACATCTTCATCGCTCTGATATTTCTCATTAGATTTTTATTTAAAGCACTGAAACAAAGACCGGCAGAACAAAATCTTCCTCCAATTTCGAATAGAAAGGGAAAGCTGTGTCGATTTTCTTTTCCTAGTTTAAATTAGCAAATGTTTTCCTTCTGTCCTCCTTCACAGCGGCTTTGCCTGATCAGTGATCGATCAATGAATGAATTGATGAGTCAGTGAGATGGAGGAGAGCAGGTGCACTGAACGCATCACTATAGCTTCTTTAGCTAGCTGCTGCTAACGCGGAAGTAACAGTATGAAAATGTTGATTAAATAGAAATGACAGACACTCTATTAATAATACTGTATGAGAGAAAGCTAATAGATGTCTTGGGTCTTACCTCTCCTCTGTGCAGGCTTGTCATCCTTAGTGGGAATCCAGATCTTCTGGATCCGATTCTGGGTCAGTTCTCGGGGCATTCCTGAAGGACCGAAGAGCTGCTTAGATCCCGGGCAGAGAAACGACGGAGCCGCCGCTGGTCGAAGCTGGATGTTCACGGTGTCCACTGAGCGCTGATCCGGGGCTAATCTGCCGGTCTGCGGCACACATCCGCTATTTAACCCCGCCCGCCCGACCGAGAAGCAACGTGACCGCGGTGACGAAACACAAACACACACACAGACAGACACGTTCGCTCTACTCATACACGCACAGACAAAGGCGGCCACAGCGCCTCCTCGTGGCCAACTCATCATGAAGATGATCATTTTACATTATTATTATTGCAGTTGGTGTTATTTGATATAATAATTCTTAAACATAAGCTATGATCCATTTCTGAATTAGTCATTGTGTTTATTCATAATTTATTGCTCTCTATTTTTATTGATTTATTTTCTTTCAACAGTGATGATTGAACATTGATTATGCATGTGGCCTAAATATTATATATTATTTACTTTTTTAGCTTTATTGAGCTTTTGACTGTCATTTCTATGCCTCTTCTTCCTCTGTTGTATTCAGTAGTTATTTGTGTGTTTACTACATCTTTATCAACAGGCTCACACTGTTTTCTTGTGTTGTAATGTCACTTGTGAAACACACTTTAGTTTCTTCACCCTGAGATGGAAACTGGAGAAACATGCTGGGTCTCACATCGCCTCAGTCTGCTTCCTCATCCTGGGCTGCCCCATTGAGTCACAATGGGTATGATCAGTCTGAATGTATATAGTGATTTGGCACAAACATCAAAAAGCCCACATTGACCAAACATGTTTTCATACAAGTGCAAAAAAGAGATTTGATGGGAACAAAGAGCCAGACTCCCTTGATGAGTTAAATTAAAATAAGCTCTGCATCAGATACTATATATACTCCAGAGTTTTTGAGCTGAGGGACCTGGACAGCTTTTATGAACTCCACTTCCTCCAATAATACTTAAGAGTGGATCTTTAAAATCATGACACCCCTGCAGACAAATTCACACAATATGTATGTTATTATTTTTTATCATATATCTAAACCATCTCAATTCCATTCATAATAATTTGCAGTGTATGTATGCAGCTTTTTACAGCATCTCAGCAGAGACTAAATATAACAGCTTGCTGAGTTTCTGCTGGTTTACAGTTTCACCTTGACCCCTGAGACAGAGAATTCAGGCCACGAAATAGACACACACACACACACACACACATCACCCCTTTGCAATATTACCTTGCAATATTTTTCAAACATAATATAAAATATCAAGTCTTAAATGTTCTCTGACATTCAGTGAATTCTAATGGAGAAAAATCTGTTTAAGATATTTCTTAATTAGTGCCACAATGAGGAAATTTGCAAGTGACTAAAAGCACAGTTGTGGTGCTCATTACTTTATTGACGTGACATCTTATTGACATTTTCATTCTTATTGCACATGCTGTTTTTTGCTTTTAATTATTGCTGTCATTATTTGTAACCCCTTTCTAAATAGTGCTATACTGTATGGGTGAAGATTTTACTCATTAAATTATAATTGACTTATTTACTTATAGTATTTCCTGCATTGTGGTCTTACAGTAAATTGTGGCTGCACTATTAAAAAAAAGTAATCCAAAATACTTTACCAACTGCTGCATCTGCTGCAACTTTTTACAGTGCACTGAATTTCCTCCATTGCCTCAGTTTGGACTTGCACTTTGAAATCCCTCTGACCTGCCTCCAACCTTTGCCCAAAATCGTCATCCTTGATGGCACTTCTTGAAAACAAGGCATCATGGGTATTAGGAGCCACTCTACAACAAGATGCCTTTCATTTGATTTTATAATTTTGATAGGAAGAATCTATAGCATGATGAAATCTTTCACATCCTGAAGCTGTAAAAAAAACAACTGTATCTCAGTCAGCATGACTAGGCTCATTTCTAATGATACATTTCAGAGAATAAAGAGCTATACTGACTCTAATAAAAAGTCCAACATGTTAAAATCACATTTGCATGGAAAACAGGAAACTATAGTTTTGTTAGTATAAAGTTTTGTACTTTTTATATTGTCTTGACTCTGACTTGAAAGTCATCTGAACTCTCTCCGACCTTTTCCCAAACCGTTAATTCTGTATGTCACTCCAAATGATATCCTGTTTAACGGATTTTGTATTAACAGTGACAAACTGTTTCCTGTTGACCTCAGAACAAAGGAAAGCTGTAGGACAAAAGACAACAGCAGTGTAGCTGAGATGCTGAACATCCTCTGAAAACATCAAATACGACTGCAGTTCTTTTTCTTAACCACAGCAGAATCAAAAGGACAAAGTCAGGCCAAGTTATGACTTCTCCACCCGAAGGACTGAGATGTGGCACAGCCTGAACTGAAAACGCTCGGGTGGAGAAACTGTAGTTGTGAAAGCATATTTGGTTTGTTTGAGTTGTTTGTCCTGATAGCGACACTTTTTAAACTTTGGTTTAGAAAAACTTACTGTTTTCTTAAGTCTGCAAATAAAAGATTGCCTTTGTATACTTATACTGGGTAATTCTGTGCCAATTCACCAGAAGACTCTCGACTGACCATCTCAGATTTGCTTCATATTTTTTTATTTTAATGTCCTTGTTACTAATAACTGCTGTGCAAAATTGTAGGGCCAATATCTCCACTGGTTTCAGAGATATTAAGCCTTCAAAAAGGGGGCGTGGCCATATATTTAGCACAAAAAACAGTGTTACAATCAAACATCCATACTTTGACGGCTAATAACTTTTTAACAGTTCATACTAAATGCTTCAAATTTTCACACATGATTCGTTGATAGAATGAGGCTCTGTACACAGAAGGAGAGTTGTGTGTGTGACATATTTGCAGATTTATAGCATGCCAAATATGGCTTAATGGAATGATTTAGTCAACGTTCGAGAGCAAACTTTCAGACAAAAACATTAGCATGATGTTAGCGACGACGACGTCGAACCACTAAAAAACGCTGATGTATAGTATGTGATTTTTTTTGATGAATTTTTTGCATGTTACAAATTGACTTTAAAAGTACTCAGAAAAAGTGAACGTTTAATTCTCAGCATGAAATTGTTGTTTTTGGGGGGTATTTTCACCTTTTTAGGACAATTAATGAGTCACAGCAGGACATGAAGGAGGGTAAGTTCATGCCAAATCACCAGAAGGCTCCCGACTGACCATCTCCGATTTGCTTCATATTTTTTTATTTTAATGTCCTTGTTACAAATAACTGCTGTGCAATATTTCAGGCCAATATCTCCACTAGTTTTGGAGATATTAAGCCTTCACATGCATGTGGGCCACTAAAAAACGCTGATGTATAGTATGTGCTTTTTTTCGGTGAATTTTTTTCCCTGTTACAAATACACCTTAAAACTACTCAGAACCAGTGAACATTAGATTGACAGCATGAAACCATTGTTTTTGGCGTATTTTCACCTTTTTTGGACAGTTAATGAGTCGCGGCAGGAAAAGAAGGAGGTGACAAATGACGAGAAGGCTCCGGACTGACCATCTCAGATTTGCTTCATATTTTTTTTATTTTAATGACCTTTTCAACTAATAACTGCTGTACGAAACTTCAGACCAATATCTCGACTAGATTTGGAGATATTAAGCCTTCACATGCATGTGGACCACTAAAAAAACGTTGATGTATAGTATGTGATTGTTTTGGGTGATTTTTTTGCATGTTTCAAATTGACTTTAAAACTACTCAGAAGCAGTCAACGTTTCATTCTGAGCATGAAATTGTTGTTTTTCACCTTTTTTTGGAAAGTCAATCAGTCGACCCCACAGCGGAAAAAACGCTGATGTATAGTATGTGATTTTTT
>JBBMOC010000004.1:11525875-11683523 GCA_037975185.1 Centropyge bicolor | reverse complement strand
CCGCGACCTTGGCGTTATTAGCACCACGCTCTAACCAACTGAGCTAACCGGCCATAGAAGAAGCAGTCAACGTTTCATTCTGAGCATAAAATTGTTGTTATTCACCTTTTTTTGGAAAGTCAATCAGTCGACCCCACAGCGAAAAAAACGCTGATGTATAGTATGGGATTTTTTTTTTGGGAGGGGGGTGGTCAATTTTTGCACCATCTCATATTTGCTTCATATTTTTTTATTTTAATGTCCTTGTTCCTAATAACTGCTGTAAAAATTTCAGGCCAATATCTCCACAAGTTTTGGAGATATTAAGCCTTCACATGCATGTTGACCACTAAAAAACGCTGATGTATATAGTATGTGATTTTTGGGTGGGGGTCAATTTTTGCACCATGTCAGGTTTGCTTCATAGTTTTTTATTTTAATGTCCTTGTTACTAATAACAGCTGTGCAAAATTTCAGGCCAATATCTCCACAAGTTTTGGAGATATTACGCCTTCACATGTATGTGGACCACTAAAAAATGCTGATGTATAGTATGTGATTTTTGGGGGGCGGTTAATTTTTGCACCATCTCATATTTGCTTCATATTTTTTTATTTTAATGTCCTTGTTACTAATAACTGCTGTGCAAAATTTCAGGCCAATATCTCCACTAGTTTTGGAGATATTGAGCCTTCACATGCATGTGGATCACTAAAAACCGCTGATGTATAGTATGTGATTTTTTGGGGGGGTCAATTTTTGCACCATCTCAGATTTGCTTCATATTTTTCTATTTTAATTTCCTTTTTAATCATAACTGCTGTACAAAATTTCAGGCCAACATCTCCACTAGTTTTGGAGATATTAAGCCTTCACATGCATGTGGACCACTAAAAAACGCTGATGTATAGTATGTGATTTTTTTTGTGGGGTCAATTTTTGCACCATCTCAGATTTGCTTCATATTTTCTTATTTTAATGTCCTTGTTACTAATAACATGTGTGCAAAATTTCAGGCCAATATCTCCACAAGTTTTGGAGATATTAAGCCTTCACATGCGTGTTGACCACTAAAAAACGCTGATGTATATAGTATGTGATTTTTGGGTGGGGGTCAATTTTTGCACCATGTCAGATTTGCTTCATATTTTTTTTATTTTAATGTCCTTGTTACTAATAACAGCTGTGCAAAATTTCAGGCCAATATCTCCACTAGTTTTGGAGATATTACGCCTTCACATGTATGTGGACCACTAAAAAATGCTGATGTATAGTATATGATTTTTTGGGGGGGTCAATTTTTGCACCATCTCAGATTTGCTTCATATTTTTCTATTTTAATTTCCTTGTTAATAATAACTGCTGTACAAAATTTCAGGCCAATATCTCCACTAGTTTTGGAGATATCAAGCCTTCACATGCATGTGGACCACTAAAAACCGCTGATGTATAGTATGTGATTTTTGGGTGGGGGTCAATTTTTGACAGTTAATGAGTCGCGGCAGGAAATGCAAGTGCCAAGAGTTTGACAGTGATTTAGATTGTGTTTTGTCTCAGGAGGAGAGAGAGCCTGGCCAACTTTTCCTAAGAATAGCTGTGAATCCAGGTGGGACTGGGTGTGAGGTAATTAAAGTAATATTTGTGAGGAAAACACTTGATTAAGTTTTTATTCTGTGATGAAATTTACACTGATGATTCTCTGAACACAAAATGGTTTGTTCTTCCTTGTTTGTAAGTGAGGTTTAGAACAGAATATACAAAAAAAAACCCTTTGAGGTCAACAATGTTCATAAATAAATTGTATATTATTAAGTGTATTGTAATAGATTTGCTACAAGTTACAGGATATGATGTTTTTACACTAAACCACCTGTGGAGATTCAGAGGATTTTTACAGTCATGATCTAGTATCACAACACTTAATCGTGTACATAATGTACTGTGTTCAAGTGAGGTACTTGTACTTGAGTATTTCCATTTTATGCTACTACTTATTTCTAGTCCATATCTGAGAGGCAAATATTACATTTGTTTGGCAGCTTTAGTTAATAGTTACTTTTCAGAACAATATTTTACATAAAAATCACATAAGTTTATTAAGTGCAACACATTGTTTAAGGTTAAACCAGTGATTTCCTACATTTTTGGTGTCTTGCTCTTTGGGATCTTGTGTCGTATTTCAGATGTTTGTGATATGTTAGCTGTTCCACCAAAGAGACATTTCTCTTCTAAACCTCTCCGATGGTTTCTTTGCAATAACTGTGCAAGGTAGTGAAGTAAGAGGTAAATGTATCCATTATTTCACAAAAGCAAAATGAGTTTTTACTTTTAAATCTTCAAGTACATGTGCTTGCTAAAACTTTTCCTTAAGTAGCAATGCAGGACTTTTACGTGCAATTCATTGTTGTCTTGATACTTTTATTTAAGTAGCCTAAAAGACTTGAAAACCTATTCCGCTATTTTGATGTTTCACTAGTTTGTGTTCAATCATGGTTTTGGTTTGAAACATCTTCATCGGGGTGTTTGTAGGAAAAACTGGACACAGCGTATCCAGGTCAACCTGCTCAGCCTTCCAAACACAGAGTGACCCCTCAGCCACTTTAAGCCACGCTCACCGTGACCCCACGACCCCGTGTCATGTCACGCCCACTGGTATTTAGGTCAGGGTTTTATAGGCCGCTGACAGCCAATCACATCGCTCTGGCCTGCTGTGCACGTTCAGGACACGCTCTCGCCATCAGTTTAACACCTGGGTCCTACATATAGTATATACACTACACACAGATACTACAGGCGTGACAGGGGCCAAAACAAACGTGCTGCTGACCCTAAAACCCAGCATGCACATTTGTGTGTCAGTGATTTGGCTTTTAAAAGTTTCGTACTACATTCAAAATCACATTAAGGAATTAAATGTCTTTAGTCTCTGCATTATAACCAGGCTGCCTTTCATTTTGTTTTGAACTTTTCAAAATAAAGAACTGTACTTTTAGCTGTTCTGTTAGATCAGATCTTTCTTCAAAGAAAATTCTAACTTTACAAGGTATTTTTTACTAATGCAGATGTTTACATTAGTGCTAACACTTGAGAAACATTAACAACAGTACGTGAACTTGAGCAAGATGTTTCAGTCCTTTCAGTCATCCATATTCCCTCAACCTTTAAGAATGAATGAAGGAATATCTTTCAAATGAGTCTCTCTTCTCATTTCTGTTACTCAATCCAACCTGTTTCCCTGATCTGAATTAAACCTGCTCCAGTGGGATCCTTCCTTCTGACGTTTTCCACCTGAACCTCCAGGGCCCGTTCAGCGCACTTACGTAAGTTCTGAATGAGGCTGGGGCTGCGTTCACCGTCCCAGTCCCCTTCCCATAATCCATCAAGGCTAAGTTAAGACTATGGGGCCTCGGGGATGTGTTAACACTACTGTGGAACCAAAGTTATGTCAGACGTTATTCAGAGGGAAACTAGGCTTCTTGGATATTAGGAGCTGCTCCCTAACAGGATGTGTGCAAGTTTTTTTTCTAGTTCAATTTATCATTTTCAGTACAAAGTGTTTATACCATTAGGCAATATTTTACATTCTGAAGCTTAAAAACAACTGTAGTCCAGTCAGCATGACTAGGCTGATTTCTAATTTCAGAGAATTATGGGCCATACTGACTAATAATAAAGATCAAAATGTTAAACTTGGAAGAATAAAGAAAACTATACATAGTTTAAACCCTTTATTTTGTCTTGACATAAAGGTACTTTCCATCACAGGAAAAATAAAACAATCAATAATCTACATGATGGACTCATCACTACATACAGACACTTCACTGTTATTCAGGAAATATAAAAAATGTATTATGTACAAGTGGGATGATGATGTGTGTTCATAACATCTGTAGGGGCCTGGAAGGTGGGTTTGTGGGGGGGTTTGTTGGGGGGGGGGCATCAGACCTGCTCGCCGAGGTCCAAAATCCGAAACTTGTCTAGATTGTAGAAGCAGGCCTTGACGACTCTCCCGCCGAAATAGCGTCCGTTCAGATCCACCACAGCTGCAGAGGAGAGAGAAGGTTAAGGTCAGACTGTACTCCGGTACATAGATAAAACCTTCAACAGGATCAGTACTGGCATATGACAGAAAACCACTAAATCTGCCTTCAGATATGTAAACAGACTTACACATTGTATAATAAAGCATTTGTATTTATTTGAGGTGGTGTTTCCTTAGTCTCCCAGAATGCCGTTCGACAAGCTCCTGTGCAGTGTCTTTAACATGCACATGTTCTCCATGACTGTAACCATCAATTCAACTGTATTGCTGTTGAACAATGGCACAATGTTGAGTCGAAGGCTCAGTCTCTTGTTCTTTTGATTTCATTGTGTTGTATTAGCACAGCCCTAGCTGCGGGAAGCATTTGGCTCTGATGCCACATCGGTTATTCACAGGAAGAAGTTCAAGTTCAAGCGTTGTTATGATCCCAGAAGGCAATTGTGTCACAGACCAAGAATAACACAGCGATAGACAGCACAAAGACGATACACCAACAGAAAAAGCCTGGATCATGATGAACAGTTCAGTCGTTTCATAGTCGGATTTTCTTGAACCTCCGAGGCAGTGGCATCATGTTCTTAGAAGAAAGGATTCAATTTATGAGGAACAAACTGAGCTGAAAAACAACCTTGATTTGGTTCTAACAGTCAGAGCAGAAATATGACATCAGTGTTATTTCCCAGGACTGTTGCCTGCTACATACAGTAAATACTGTCCTACACACACCGAGGTAAGCTTCTGTTAAAAAGGACAGCTGAGACACACAGCGTTCATTCTGTCCTCTCCGGCTGCATGAACCTTATCAATAAAATGAACAACCACATATTGCTCATGCCCACGATCGCGTCCAATCCATTTTCCTTGAAGGATGCTTTCGATCGCCTCGGTCAGCACAATCCACACAGTACTTTCCCTTCATGTGTGTGCACATCAGCTGCAGTGTGCTGACACTGGATGTACAAAACATAGTGTAATATGCTGCAGTGATTAGACTGACAAGATTGTTTTGGCTGTGAAATTCATCACATCCTAAACCACATGCAGTATGTGAGACAACACAATGTATTCTTCTGAGGGAAACATTCGCACAATTAGGGAAATATGTTTCTCAGCAAAGGTCAGATGAGATGATCAACACCTTTCTCAGGTCTGTGAGCTAAATGAAGCTACAGTTGAGGGGCTTATACTAAGTCACACAACTGAGAAACAGTCCAGCACATAACCCCAGTAAAACCACAGCTTGTCATTTTTACACTGAACAAACAGGAAATAACCTGCACATTATTGAGCTTTAAATGTGGTGAGCTGTGGCTGACATATCCAAAGCAAATGAAACAGGATTTAAACAACTAAAAGAGCCTCTTTCAACACCATTATTGGAAACTACTGCAAACAAGGTCAACAGGTGTCACCCTGATTCCCTCTCACTGCTCCTCAAAATGTCAACTTAAGACTTGATAAGAGTGACTTGATTGAAATTTTACACAGGAGTAAAACCAGGTGGAACTGGGCTCAGACTGTTTGCAGCTGTACAGAGGTCATCCAACCTGTTCCTGCATGAACTCTGACCTCTCTATCGAGGAAAGGGAGAGACTCTCCCTCCTGGGGGCAATAAAGTGTTTCATCATCATCTATAGAAATAGATAATGCAGTGTGACACTTATGACTACAGCTCTCAGTATCACTCTTTGAGCATCTGCCCTGCTTTCTGTGAGCTGTGATGTAAGCGCGGGGCCGCAGGGAGACGGGCCGGGTTGCTGGGCCACATATGATGTAACACCGCAGGGAGCCGAGTCTCACCTTGATTCTGATCTGGGCCAACTCATTTAGAATGGGACACACTTTCACCCACATTATTAGAGCAGTTATACAATGTTGGGAAGAGAGTTGATCGCCCATCCAAAAAAGAAATAAAAAAAAATTAAATTGCCACTGTGATTTCAAAATGATGCTGTGAGAGCAGAGTCACAGTGGAAATGTGGACGATGACAGTTTTCAGTCATCAAGTATTACTGACGACAAATGCAGGCTGGAGTTTGGAGCGTCAACAAAAGGTCCAGACCTTGTTGTGAGCTTCCAGGAGCTCCTGTGACATTCAACCTATTTTGAGGCAACATGACCTGATACATGTTCTTATAGAGACAAATCTGCTGAGACTCAAGCTACAAGTGTCAAGTGACGTGTGTTTAACTGAATACTGACCTTTGATGGCCGACTCCACCCTCTCAAACTCCAGAAATATCCTGACAGCTTCATCATCGGGCACATCTGCAATCTGAGAAGCAAAGAGTGTTTTTGTGACTGTCACATCTGATCAATACATTCACTTCACACTGTGCGATCATTCTGCTCTCACCTCAAAAATCACACATTTCACCACTTTGCCATATTTCTCGCACTCTTCTTTCGTCTCTCCCTCGAGGTCTTCGTCCACCTCTCCTCGGCCCACCATGTTCTACAAAGACAAACACAGACGTCAGGCCTGCTTACATGGGACAATAGAAGATAATGGGGTCTGATGTAACCACTGCCACCTCTAATATGTGAGATAGAAAGCTAAGGTTTTTTAGGTTGTGCCTTTTGCACCTACTGCACTCTGTTGTCTCTATTTTCACTAACACACACAGACATACCCTCAGCAGGACCACTTTGGTTGGGTTTTTGAGGATTTCCGTGAGCGGGTTGGCCTCCGACTTCTTGGAAGAGTCCGCTGTTGGATGGAAACAGAAACAAAGGTCACTGTTTTTTCCTCCTCAAAGGGAATATTCACAGGCTGCTGGTGAACTGAATGGAGCAACTGATAACAATGAGGACCAGGAAGTTTTATCGTATTGTATTGAGCTCGATTCAATGAGCGTGATAAATGAAAGAATTCAGCAAATCTTTTGTTCAAAAGCTGTTAAAAAAATACCGTTCTGTGTTTGCTTTTTCTGTCACACCTGGCTGTTTTCGTCACATTTGAACACTGCTTTTATTGTGTTTCACAAGTAGGCTGAGAAAGCACTCTGAAAGGGTCACTCAAGTGTACCAGCATTTGCAGTATTCCTGAAAAGCTGACCGATGAGTTGATGAGGTCAAACATTAAATATATTGTCTTTGTACTGTTTTCAATTGGATTAGCAAATTTTCACATTCTGTTTCATTTGTTTATGTAGTCCCAACTTTTTGGAATCAGGGTTGTACATATGAACTTGGTTAAACACTGACACTAAGAGCAGTGGTCCCCAAACTGGTAATCAGGGGCCACAAAGTGTGCCTCTGTGTAATCTCTACCCGGATGAGAACAGGGAGAGAATGTCTAAGAGTGACTGTATTCTCATCTGAACTCTTATTCTGTACAGTATACAGTCCTGATAACAAGGATTCCTCACATCCAAAAAAGAAACTCATACAACTACAGCAGCTGAAAATAAAGCAGTGATGAACCTAAAATCCAACCATGATATCTAGCGACCAAAAGACAGACAGAAACAAAGGATAAAAATTATTAGATTTCATTTCAAAGCCTACAAAATCCCTACACACCTTGTTAAGCCATTTCATCTGTGGTTTAATGTTTGCTTTGGCATTTTACCTCTGAGGTCACAGTTACAGTCACATTTGGTGCTGCTGATAAACAGCCTGTTCTGGTGTTTGTACATTGCTGGTAACACATGAAAACTATTTGAGAAAACTTCCTAAAAGTATGAATTCTAATCTTTAACGCATACATTTGACCATTTGGGATAAAGCTCTATAAGCTCTCTGGTAGAAAGTTAAATGAAAAGATTATTACCACTGTCGTGTCCATAATGTAAATATGAAGCTAAAGAGTGCAGATGGTTAACTTAGTTTATCATAAAGACTAGAACCAAGGGGAAGGAGTCAGTCTGGCTCCAACTTATGTTAAAAAAACATCAAATAGCACCTCTAAAGCTCACTAAATTACATGTTATATCTTGCTTGTTAAACCTGAACAAAAACTAAATGATAATTTACTCTTTTATGGAGGGTGTGTGTAATCAGTGGTGAACCCAGAGAGTTACTATGTCTGGCAAAAAGTCTGTTAAATAAACAAGATTTAACTTGTTGATTAGTGAGCTTCAGA
Organism: Centropyge bicolor; assembly: GCA_037975185.1. Lineage (NCBI taxonomy): Eukaryota > Metazoa > Chordata > Actinopteri > Pomacanthidae > Centropyge > Centropyge bicolor. The sequence continues at coordinate 11,675,412 of JBBMOC010000004.1, read as the reverse complement.
GGTGTTGGCAGCATCATAGTAGTTTTACAATTCCACTCCAATTCCATCCACTGCCAACAAGGAACAAGACAAAAATCTCTTACAGGATTGCCACACTTCAACAATGCAGTGGAATATAAGACGAGTGCATAATGCTAGTAAAGTTAGTTCATAATGTGCACACCAAAGAGAAGTTGTTCCTTGTTCCTTGTTGCTTTTACTCCTTGGAGTCGTCTTTTCTAGTGTCTTTCATCTTGTTAAAATTCCTTCCGGGCATGGCTGTCTCTCAAAGATTCCTATATCAAACTTCCTCATCTGCTCTATTTCCATCTAAAGTACTGTGGCAATTTACTACTCTACACAGAGTGCAGATCTCTGCCAGGCATGAAGTCAAAATTGTACAAAAATTTCAAAGACGAGGATTTAAGGATTTAATCAACTTTCAACTCACATCGTACCGAACTTTAGTGGATCATAAAATGGTGTGGAATTAATCTATAGATGCTCCTGTTCAAGAGACAGCCAAATTTAGGATACTTGTTTTCCTCCGTTTCCAGTCTTTGTGCTACTTGAAGCTAAATTGCTGCTGGTTTTAGCTTCACATTTAACAGATGTTAGAGTGATACCAAACTTCCAGCCCTCTGGCAGAGAGCAAATAAATGCTTTTCTTAAATTGTTGAACTATCCCTTTGAGCCAAAATAAATATCTATTGTTGATTTTGCTAATTTCATCATCGTCTCGAGGGTTAAAAGAATCAGAAAAGGTGCAGGCAAAAGTGCAGACATGTTAGGAGAAGGAGAACCGATTCAGTGAAGACCAAAATGAAACCAGAATTACAAAACTGAGCAAAGACTATAGTGTTAGCGCAAATTAAAACCTCTTTCACACATAGTTCTTAGTAGATTACTGGGATAACGTTTCAGGCACCGCTACAGATTTTCACTACTCACACATGCAGCTACATTCAGGAACATTTCTGTCTTGCGCCTTTTCATTAGATGGCCATAAAACGTTACATGCTTGTGCCAGCAATGTTACTACATTCAATCAGCTGTTCCGGCATTTTCCCTAAAACGTTACTCTGGCTTGAGGTGGGTAATTGGCAGCACAGGTTGCCCTGAATGTCCGTCCCTGTGACCCCACACAGAAAATGTTCCTGAACATTTTAGGGATAGACTGCATGTGTGAAAGGGGCTTAAATGTGGATGTCACTAGCACACATTCAACAGAAAACCATGCAAAACTATTCTACTCATGCCATGCCATATTTTAATACAGAACTCTCTGGGATTACAAGGTTTGGGAACTAGTCAACTTTTAAATAACTCAAAGCATCGCCACTCATTTTGGTAACTGTGTGTGACAATGGATAAAAACATGCATGGATAAATAACATGCAAACACACACTTCTAGAATAAAAGACAAGCTGGACAGTACACTCTGTATAATGGGAGAGAGAAAATGGGAGTGGAGGCCAACCTGCAGAACCCCCGCCTGAAGTCTCAGCAGCACCTGACTGGCTGGACCCTGCTGCTCAGTCACACACACACAAACACGCACGCGCACACACACATACACAAAATGGAAAAAGAACAATGACATGCACACAGAGTCACAGTAAAACATCTAACTGATCCTGGAATGACACCGTGACAGGCGTAGAGCTAAAATACACACGAAAAGATGAAAAGTGAGACCAAGAGCTTCTGTCGCAACTGAAGGCCAACGCAGGTTAGACACAGACCGAGACAGAACGTCAGACATACATAGGCTCTGGAGCTGATACAAGCAAAGGTCGGTTCATGCAGCTGACAGGCAAAAAGGACTTGAAGGAAAGCAAAGTGAAAAGTCAAAAAAAAAAGTGGACAGGAAAAAACAGACTGGTTCACGTACAGTATAACAATGATAATGAAAAGATAAATAAGTAAATAAAAACAGAAAAAGGAAGGACTTACGTTTTTCTGCAGCATCTCCTATGATGATCTTTCCGCCTCTCTTGCTGGTCTTCTCCACAGACAGCGCCGTGCTGAGGCCCTGCTCGTGCTTTCCCAGGCCCTGGCCTTCTTTGAAGCCGTACTTCTGCATGATCTTATGGGCCACCGTACCTCTGTGGGAGTAGTTATTGAGCAAAAAATTCTTGATTTATTAAATGTGATTTGTTGTAATATTTAGGCTGATTCTCAACACTGTAATTTACCATCTCAGATTTGCATGATTGAATCACTCAGTACTCTAAATGCTAAAATAATAAACAGTAAAAATACTTTGTAGAGTAAAGAATTATATGTGTGTGTGTGAGTGTGTGTGTGTGTGTGTGTGTGTGTGTGTGTGAGTGCATGTCTGTGTCCCACCCACCCCATGTTGGCCAGGAAGGAGCTGGTTGGTCCAGGCGGTGAACGTGGCCGGTCTGCGTCCTCATACATAGGTGGAGGGATGGCGGCCTTTGAGCCTCTGGCAGGACGACCTTCGTCCTCGTAAGAGAACGATGATGAGCCTAAAAACCCAGACAAACACAACCACTACTGACATGCAATGTGGAGCACAACCAGACTAAATCTCTCAACTCTACTTCATACATATATTACATATGAGGAAATAAAGGAGAATAAACTAAATTAACTCTCATTAGAAAGTGCTGAAATAATAATATTAATAACAATAATGATACAAAAAAGGGGGTATATTACAATTGAGGCATCTACGATACCTAAATATTCAACATTTAATGCTGCACCTTCATCTACAACAGTCACTCAAATGGCCTACTTTTTTTTCATTATCTTTCCCCAAACTCATCCAAAATATGTGATAAATCCGTTTGTCTTTAAGTCTGTACGTAGGAAGGTAACACAGAGACATGTCCTTATGCCTCCGCCCAATACTTGATCTACTGGTACTTTCCCACTGGTACTGGCTTGTAAAAGGCACATGACTATAAGATCTGTTTCCTGTGTTATACAATATGTCCCTCTGGATTGATGCCCTCTATGTCATTTATATATTTACTGTGGTGAGCCAGAATGAAATTCATATTTTAGATTGTTATTATTTGTATATATTTTGTATTGTGTTCAGATTTGTAGTTTATTTTTATTTCTCTTTCACAGCAGCTCTGGGAAGAACTAATGATGATTTTGAAGTAAAAAACAACACCCTGACTGGAGGATGGCTTTGGTTTTCCTTCCTTTGCTATTCAGACATTCACAATGTTAAAGGCCCATTAAGCTCTGATGATAAAGACAACGCTGCCCTCTACTGATAATTTAACAGAACACCAATCTCACTAACAGAGGCTGTGATCATCATGGTTTCAATCATTTATCCAGACATTAAAATAAAAAACAAAATGTACTAAGGACCCTCATATGAAATTTCAAGGACCAAAGCAAAGTTGCAATAAAAACTGCACAAAAAGCCTCATTTTCTACTAATTAATCCAAACGTGACAATTTAGCTTCCAGTCGTTTCATACAGGATTACCATGAAAAAGACTGCTTCATTTTTCTTAAAATGAATCATGAGTTTAAAACAGAGGCCAAGAGATCCTGTTCTTTTTCTACTGTTATTAGTGTGTATTTATTATGTTGCTGTTTAAAACCAACACAGTCTCACCCGACGGATCATATGACTTACCATCTCTGTCCACAAGTGAAGAAGGAGGTGCGATAGCTGCTCCACCCATACCTGGGAGACAGAGAGACAGATGATGCATGTTTTTTGGTTAGAACATAATGACTGTGATATACATCTGGTAACTTTAATGCAACTAATCAGACTAATCACACGTTCCTTAAAGTGGTAATTCAAAGCAGGAATGATGAAATCAGATGAAAAAGTCTGAGGAAGGTGAATATTTCTACAGGCACTCTTTATGTAAGACAAGTGGGGAAAAATACTCACTTCGTTTCCTCCGCTCTTTTTCATAGTCCTCATCCTCATCTGAGTCGCCCTCTGCTGCTGGGAAACGAGAGAAACCACTTGGCGCTCCACCTTCGTGCCTGTCTTTCCTCTTCCTGCAACACACCAAGTTCATACTTTAAACAGGAGTCTTGTGTTCCTGATAATATTCAGTTTGGTGTATTCTCTCTTTGTCTCTTACAAATAACTATTACATGACAAACAACTAAAAACCTAGACCACTTTTCTAGGTCAAGATCCCCCCTGTACCCTGAATAACAATATGCAAGAAAAGACAAAGACTTAATTAATTTTGTAACGTTATTTAGAAGATCATTTCTAGTATTTTACAAGTTTATCACTTTGTCTCCTAGATAGGCTCTTATAGTCTCTCATGTTTAATGCCTGCTGCTGTTTTTATCTCTCAATGAATGTGGCAGTACTTTTCTCTCTCCTCAATCTCTTTCTGCCGCTCCTGCTCCCTCTGCCGCTGTCGTTCTTCTCTGTGTCGCTTCACCACCTTCTCATAGTCGTTGGGAAACATTGGGTCGTACTCGTCTGCCAATGGGATCAGCACATCGCCTGATGAGAAACCGCTGGGCACTGCATCCTGAAGCACACACAGAACATGTCCAAAATATGAGATTGAGAGATAAAGATGGCATCCACTGATGTAGCTGTGATGTTCTTTTCAGTCACTGCTCTGTATCAAGTTATTAACATAACATTTTCAGTCTGAACTGAATCAAATCAAGAGAAAAAATATCAAGCAGTTTGACACATTCTAAGCATTTTATAAACTCAGAAGCCCTGGATTTCATTCAACACTGACGACAGGGTTCACTGGATAAGACAGACCTTGAGTCCAGCGGCAGCATGTGGTGGAGTGTCTGTGATCTGTCTCTCGTCACTGGAGCCTCCTCTCTTTAGATCAATGACTGGAGCCAAGACGGTAGTCTGCTTCATACGCTGGGTCTACGCACACATTAATACAATTATTGAACAGGTAAACACTGGGTTTATTCTGCTTCCTTCAAAATAGCACATTTGTTGGGAACACATATGCCTTTTTACATTTCCCATTAGAGTGTATGCAACCTCTTTTTCCACCAGGATCAATAAAGTATCTTCTCTGTTACAGATTTGTTTAGCTTTAACACTGTGTATTTTACCTGTGTCCTGTACTTGTATTGCATGTACATACCTTGGCCTGGGTCAGAGCCGCCTTCTTCACCTTCAGCTGGGACTGTAGCAGCTTGAAGTTCTTGGACCAGCCTTCGGTCTTGGTGTCACTGGCACCCACACCGAGGTCATCATACAGCGACATTGCTGCCAGTCAGCGCTTCTGTTTCCTACAGAAAGACATATTTCATTTAATACATTCATTTATACAACTGACCTCAGGAGTTAAAGTTCATTCTGCAACGCTTGGACACAAATTGTGGTTGTAGCTTGGCAGCATCCTAATTGAAACGCTGGGTCACTTCTTGTACTTCAGTGGTTTATTCATTAAATGCAGCACATCTTTATCACTTACTTATGTTTAGTAAAGAAAGCTAGCTTAAACCAAAAGGAGACAGGAGAAAACGACTAACGTTATATATTGAATAACTTAGTTAACGTTAGCTAATGCTAACATAGCTACTTAACGGCCTGCTCCTTAACGAATTATGCTAACAAACATATTATTTTTAGCAGGTTTTCAACCTACCGGTGTAAGAAAAACCTGTGCATTAACTAAATGTGAATGCCTATAACATAAAAAAAGGTTTGAGAGCACATTCATTTGAGCGTTTGCTCCTCGCTGTTCGAGGCGGAAGTAGCAACACAACAACAAATCTAAGCGCGACAGTAAACGATGTTGACGCCATCGTTTGGGCTTGCGCCATCTAGCGGGCTGGAGGAGACTGTCACCACTGTACCACACAGTAATGTAGCGACTCACCTCCCGTTCAAAAGCACGAGAGCAATAGCCATATAATATATTACGTGTTGATAATGTGAATGAATGTAAAAGAAGAAAATATATGATGCGTAACGATGTTTCGCAGCGGAACTACAAACATGGCATGGAGCGAGGAGGAGCAGACCACGTGATCCATCACGACCCACCCGATCATTCGCAGTGAAAGTGAAAGAGTGAGTGAAGCGCAGAGGCAGCGGAGCAGGACAGGGGACAGTGAGGATGGTCACACCGGCCGAGGTTTGTCTGGCGAGCATGTTTTAATTGTCCACAGAGCTGTCAGATGGATCTGGGATCAACTTTACTACCTGTCTTGGTTGTGATGATGTGTCTGCTCGGAGCTAAACGCTGCCCCAACGGAGGTAAGTGCATTTAGAAAAGGCACTAACTCACTCATTTTACACATAAGACTAAGTTGAGGACGCCCTTTAAAAAAATCTTGAACTTCACTTTCGATATTTGCTGCGATTATCTGGTCCAAGTAACAGCAACGTAATAATAATGAACTTGATAAATAATAAAGAACGTTCCTTAACGCACCTTTGTGTAGTCAGTGTCTGCAACTATGATATCATATCACATCCTGAGCCAATATAAATTCTTTACCAAACACACAGGTAAGATTGTAGTAACAAGGTCGACTGATGACAATTGAAGGAATTCTGTACCTCTGGAGCCAGGTTACAGGTCAGATTAAGGAGAGCCATCTAACCTTGACAGAGCAAATACTCCATTTTCAGATTCAGTTCTGTGAAGTCCTTTGTGCCTGTTCTTTGGTTTTGTTTTCTTTTTTGAACCAGCACCATGCAAGTTAACGATGAATCCTTTTGAATTTTGAACTTGCTTTGTTATCGTTACTGATTAATGTAAGCATACACTGTAAAATACATTATAGTACAGTAAAGTTACAGTAAAGCAAACAGTCAATAAACACTATATTTTATAAGGAGGTGCCTTTTACCTTTTCATTTTCTCCTGTCGTAGTCTCTGTGTGAGTCTCTGCGGCCATATTTTAATTTTGCCCCATAATTTTTTTCCCCTTCCAGACAAAATCAATTGTCCATGTCCGCCAATTCCGCCCAGGATTCTGACTGAACTTCCACCATTGACATGCTTCCAAATTAACTCCTCTTTTCGGTACAAGTGTGTGAGAGGTCACCTAAGGAAGGCAGGAACCTCAAATCTCACCAGATGCAAGGAAGTGAACGGGACTGCACAGTGGACATCGCCATCCCTCGAGTGTATACGTAAGATTTATTTATTCCTGGTCTTTACATTATTCAAACATTCAAACTAATCGGGCAGAAAACAACTCTCTGAGTGAAGGTGTATACCTCCCAGTCCAGTTACTGTGTGTATGGGGACCTGCTCCGCTGGGGTCAAGACTATCTTCCCTCTTTGTAACATAGTCCATTAAGACACACCGCAAAGAGACAAAGCTATGCAAACATCTGGCTGTGTAAACTGAGAATACAGATGCACTCAAGCTTGTGGAACGGGTGTGCACTCCAAAGAAATCAAGTTTGCGTGCCTGTAGGGCTGCAGCACATGTGGTTTGCAGCACAGCAAACCTTTTAAAATGGAATACTATATACAGACTGTCAATCCAGCAAGCACTGCCAAATCCAGCTCCCAAGTTCAATAACGCCAAAAAAAACCATAAAGTCAGATAGTAGTGTTGAGAGAAATGATGGCTCACCCACACTCTTGGCTTGGCTTCTCCTGAGAGCCAGCGCCAAATATGACCTGGGTTAGGAAATTCATCGTATATTACAAAGGGCCAGTCGTTCCCAGAACACACCCTAGCAGCAAAGGCTGTGTTTTCTCACAGACACCCACACATGTCAGTCTGCAATTGAGGAATTAAAGTGATGCTTAATGGGGCCCAGACGAGGAGTTTTTCATTATTGATACTTGGACTGTGGGTTTTGTATTGAGCACTGACTACACTGACACTGATAGCGTTTTTGATTTATCATTATGGATTTTCCATTGTTTCTTAGGCGTCTGTTTACACTGATGTAAGCTAATAAAAATAAGGTTGATTTTGTAAGAAATTCAAAATATGAAACAATAATAAGCTAATTTAGGCCTCAATGTTTTTTTTAATTTGAAAGTCTGAGCCTCACAGTGTGTACGTTGGAAAAGTTCCTTCCAGCTGAAACCCCCTACACCCAAACACCTAGTGTGTGCAGTCCAACGAGAAATGCACAGACTTGTACATGAGGGAAACCATTAAATAAACATGTGGCTGGGACTTCCTGCCAGTAAGTCAGAAGTGAAGGTGCCTGGGTAAAGCATGCAGAACGGGGAGGAGGAATAATCTGTAAAAATGACTTTTGCATTGCAACACATCAACACATGTACACGCGTGTATTTGGACGTATCCACAGTATCGACAAAAGACTGGAAAGAAATAGACAGACAAGCAGAAAAGAGTATGGAGCAGCTACACCTATAATAAGTCATTTACACACACACTCACTGGCTGTGAGTTCCCTGTACGATGACCTGCAGAAACCACAGAACCTTCCTGCTGTCCTGAGTGCACAGGATGCAGACAAAGAGTAGTACATCATCAGAGCTGGAGTGCTTGGTTTTATGTATAGTAAAATTGTCATGACTGGCAAATTGTCAATCCACAGGCCCAGAGAGAAGCTTTGTCAAGTCTGAGGTACTCACAGCTCGGAAACTACCATTTAATATTAGCATGCTTGTGTTACATCAGGTTGCATCCCCCCAAATTTATCTTTATATATTTTTTGCATTAAGACAAAGTTTATGCGTAAATTATTTATAGTTTTAGATGATTAACACATTTCAATTTGTTGTGTTTCAGCTGACACAAGAATAACCACAACGCAGCCACCAGGTATGTGTGCATGAATAAAGAGGAGAATTATTGTTGGCTATGAGTCAGTTATGAGCCAGAGTGAAGTATTTTTTTCACTCTTATGATTTATGTTGGTCTGATCTTGCAGAGATTCGCACTGACAATCGCCACGACCCCATTGTTCCCACCACAGTCAGTGAGTTCTATATTTGCATGAGTTTTGAATGCGGAAATACTAAACAACTAATAAACCTTCTGTTTACGCCAGACTCTGATAGAAATATTATTTTTGGAATGGTTGTAGTGATCAATATTAGCGACTGATTGTAGTCGTGTCAGCAGCGGTCACGTTAGTAGTAATGATTAGAAGCAGCAGTAGAAGTGGTAGTAGTAAAGGTACTAGCAATCGTAGTTGTACAAGTAGTTTTAATGTACAAGTAGCAGTTGCATTAATGGTTACAGGAGTTATGAGATCATAACAACAACATATGTTATTAGTTACAGACTATTCAATGATGGTATTATACTTTAGTTGTACTTGTGGTAAAAGAGTGGTTAAATTACTTTAAAGCTGCCCTAATCAATATTTATATTAACAATGGATCACATGATTATGTAAAATGTGAAAAGGGTCTCTTGTAAAGACGAACCCACAGAGAATTACATACATACAGACAATGTTGGGGACTAGCTGGTGAACACAGTGGAGTAATCAGCAGCTAAACAGCCAAATATTTCACCCAGGAAATTACATCTGTCAGGTGACAGGAAACACAACTTTGAATGAATGCTGATGGTGCTGTGTCTGAAATTTCCTGTCCCAATTAGCCAAAAATCTATTAATACTGAGGTTAAAACAAACCGTGACACCTCTTGTGTACCACACATATAGCTTGTATCCCAGTAAGAAATAGAAAATATTATAGTTTTAACACTAAGTTTATATATTTTTTTTTATTAATTTATGGTTTTTATAATACCTGGTTTTAGGACCTGCTGCAGCACAAATAAAAACCACCACAAAGAAAAATGGAATAAATAGACTGGTCTGTTTGTTACTTCCTTTGTAGTAGTAGTAGTAGTAAATCCAGTAGTGCTAATATCAGTAGTAGCAGTATAATAGTTGTTCTGGTAGCTTTAATGGTTGTAGAAACAGCAGCTTGTGCTTGTAGTTGTGGATGTAGGAGTAACAGTAGAAATGATACTAAACAAACTAACACAAAACTTGCATGTTATTTTAAATCTTTTGTCATGAATTATGTGACATGCATCAAATGAATATCATAATAAAACTGCTTACTTAGAGTACTTCTGTATCACACAGTCACTTGTGGACTGTCCATGCATGAGCAAAGACATCCATTCACCTGGATTCTCCAGATCACAGTATGAGTTTTCTCCAACAGTAGTTTGGGAAATAGCAGTGATGGTAGAAGATGCATGAGAGGTGGTATTTCTAGTTGGAGCAGTATTAGCAGTAGTGGGTGCAGTCGTGCCCTTATTTAGAGTATGTGAAGTGAATGTGTTTTCTTATCAGCAGCAGCCTCCACTAGCCCACAGATGAGTCAGCGTGGAAGCATCTCAGCTTCAGTGACTGCAGAAACAGACAGCGCAGAGCCAACCTCACCTGGTCAGCAGGTCCTGTCAGATCACTCACAAGGTAAACAGTTCCCAGTCACACATGCTGCGCTGATTTGGCCTCCACAGTACTGTTGCTTTAGCTGATCTGTATCAGGTGAGAGGATTTTATTAGTGACTTCCAAACAATCACATCTAGGTCTGTATGTATATAACTTTTCAGAAATGGTCTTAAGATTCTTACACACATTGTTATAATTAAGATAATTAAGTTAAGAGGAACATTTATTTGTATCATAAATTCATATGTACTTCACATTAGGACAAGATATAAAGATGTGACAATATAAAATCAATATAAAATGTTCAAAAGTACATAAAATAATAAAAATGAACTAATAAGATAAAATCGTATAATACAGATTAAACAGTAGGAGAACTACTGAGTACTGAAAATGTGGTGGCAAACAGACAAGTCTTTATTCCTGATTTAAAATAACTGAGAGTTTGAGCCGACTTCTATTTGTCTGGGAGTTTCTTGCCCTATATTGTAAAGTGCTGCTTAAACCAACAGTAGAATTTTAAAGTCAGTTCTATAACACACATGAAACCAGCGTAAAGAATTTACATCCATGACTACACCAAGACTTCTGGCCTGTTTGTGGTCATTTGTGACTTGCACTAGCTTTTAATTGTTCTTCTTTGGGTCCAAAGATGAAAAATTCAGATTTATCTTTGTTTAAGAGAAGGAAATTCTGACATATCCAATCATTGATTTGTGAGTGCTTGTATGGGACCATTGTTAAATGTTAATATGGTTCTATAAACCTGCGTGTCATCTGCATATTTATGGTAACATATTTTGCTGTTTTCCGTAATGTGCACTAGTTGGAGCATGTAGATGTTTAACAAAACAGGCCCAAGAATGTAGCCTTGGGAATCTGTGATTATTAATCAACACAATGTAGTTCCTGTTCTTCAAATAGGAAAAAACTCCCACACAGTTTTCTAGCCTTTCCAAAAAAAAAGGATGTCATTGAAGACCTTACCAAGCAGTTTTGGTGCTGTGGTGTCATCCAAATCCCGACAGGAAAACAATGAAACAATTGTTTAAGACCAAGAGGTTGTTCCTTGATTGTTCTTTTCTGAGAGTGGCTTGATAATTGGGCCTGTGGGAAAAAGAGAATGACGAAGCAGACACAGGAGGAGGAGGATGTCAAATGTTGCACAATTTCTTCCAAGGTTTTATAGTTAATTCATGTCATGGTTTAGAGGGTGAAAGTTCAGGGGCTATAGACAATGGAGGGTTTGCACTGAGAGTCATTTCAAAGAAAATACAGGAATGAACAGAAAGAGCAACATCACCACAACCTTAGCAATTTCAGTTTAGACTGTCGAGTTAATTCAGATAAACAGCAGTTTCACAAAGTCATCAATAAAGTTTACACAGGTGGCCTGTAGATGCTTAAGAATAGGTCGACCTGAGGAATTCAATTAAATAGCAACATAATCAAAAGAAGCACATTTTCAGGGCCTGTGTGAAGTGTATAATATGTGGAGATCCTCAAGGCTCCATTCTTGGACCTCTTTATTCACATTTTCATGCTTCAAGAACAGCAAAATATCTTACCATACCTATACAGATGACACACAAATTTCTAAAATAATAAATCTGCTGAATTAGTGCATCTTGTTCATTCCACTTCTTATCAAAACATGAACACATGAAATACAGAAGAAGAGTCTGTTTGGTGATCAGGGAGGTGGCACATAGTTAAACTGTTCACTACAACCCTGCTTTAGCACTTCTGACTACTCTCTGCAAACATCATTGGTCCTCATATGAAGAATAATATGATACATTTTAGGGATGTTTTATTAATTATAGAATTTTATATCTTGCTATGCAGATGTTTAAATTGTATAATGTTCATGTTGCTGCTTACGTGCAGCTTTTATCTGACAGCAGCATCTCCCACAACCAGAGCCACAGCTTGAATCGTATCGTTAGATGGGTTTTTCCCCTTACATGAAACTTTTTTGGTTGTCTGGCACCCTGCGTAATAGTCTCATGTCTTGTCTTGTTCCAGTTCTGGTGGATTCACTACATATTTGTACCTGCTTTGTGTCTTGCCTGCACGTTTGCACCTTGTGTTGTCTGAATGTTTGCCGCACTACCACTGAATTCTGTCGCGTTCGTTCTTTTTGTTTTGCACCGGGCACCAGGTGAAACACAATTTCGCTGTTCTATGCACTGCACTGCAATGTTTACAGCTACTGTTTGGGTCACGATAATGTGCTGTTTTGACAACTCTAGGTTGCAATTATCTACTTTGACCACAATTAAATTTTGATGTCCTCATGAACAAAATTTGACTCTGGTATCACCTCATCAGATCTCTTCTATATATAGTCTGCTGTTTCCATTATCGCTCTCCTCAGCAGCATTTAGCACTGTGGTTTAGTGTGATGGTTTCAAAAATGTTTTTCCACCTTTTTTTTCCAAGCAAATCTGTAAAATGATCACAACAGCACATAGAGCTGGTTGTTGGGTTCTGAAAGCACGGCCAAATGTTCATGAATAATTGACCTACAGGAAATTCTTATTCAATATTTTTTTTCCTGCTGTAGAAGTAGAAAATCTGAGGACGACCAAAGCAATGGATTGGATAACATCAACCTCAACCACCACCGAGCCATCAGACAACAGGACAGTTAATCCTCGAGTGGCCAACTCCAGTAAGCTTTGACACTGTCACTGCACCCAGCTGTGTCAAAATGTATCAAGAAAATCATGAGAATACAGGAAAACATATATTGACTATTTCTCTCTTTGTAGCAAAACTTAGCAGCACAACAACCACGTTGATCGCCTTGGCTTCACTGGTGACCGTCTGTGCTTTGATTGGAATCAGCTTCTTATGTTATAAAAGGTAAGCTAGAAAGCTTAGAAAATAACTATGTCACACCACACTTTTATTTTTTAAATACTGCTTCTAATCTCACCACTGTTTTTTTCCCTCATATCAGGAGGTCAAAAAGAATCTCAAAGCACACAGCTGAAGAGCAGATGCCCATGAATCATGTTCCACCTGCATCGGCATCATAGAGTTGGTTCCCTCCCTGCTGTGGTGGACAGCAGCAGCCTTACTGGAGCTCAAAGGGGTTATCTCCATGCGGCGAAGCACGGCTTATTACCTCCACGCAGGACTGGATGGCGATCAATTTGATGCTCTGTGAACGTTATCAGACTCAACGGGTGGCTTGATGTGACATTTGTTCTTTGCACATTACCAAGATTTTGAACTTATGACCTCTTTCTTAGTCGTTCTTAAGACACTTGGAACCAAATATGTGGACTGAACATAAAATTCTTAAGACCCCCATTCATCTGGTGCTACAGGGTCTTCTCAGGCTTTTCTCAACCCTTTGGGATAAGTCCAACAAGCACTGCCCGGGTAGCCGAAGCCTGATGAACTGCAGCTCACTCCTTTGTCCTGCTGAACTCCACTGTTTATTTGAATCATTCCTACATACCAGAAAAATTGCACACCAGGGGACCAAATCTAAAATTAGTCCCCAACTAAAGTACAACTTTCTCCTGTTTGAGTGCAGCTTGCTCAAAACTATAGTGCTCAGCTGTTTTAAGGAATCATTCTGCTCAGAAGAATTGTTGGTCTTTTTGTGGGAATGGACAATAAGGAAATTGCTAGCCTTATTCTTTAATAGTATGGTGTTGACTGCTCAAGTATTCAATGCTTTCAACTGTGGAATATGAAGTGTCCTGGAATGCCTTGGTACAACCCTGATTCCAAAAAAAAGCCAGGACCCTGTGTAAAACATGAATCAGACACAATGTGATAACTTGCTAAACTTTTTTTGACCTCCATTGAAAACGATGCAAAGACAATATATTTACTGTTTGACCTCATCAACTTCATGATTTTTGATCTGCTTATTGGGACAGGAGCAACAAAAGACTGATCCAAAAACACCTGTTTGGATCAGTCCACAGGTAAACAGGTTCATTGGTAACAGGTGATAGGATCATGATTGGGTATGAAAGGTTCATCCTGGAAAGGCTCAGTCGTTCACAAGCAAGGATGGAGAGAGGTTCAACACTTTGTGAACACATGATTGTATAAAGGAGATTAATACATGGGCTCAGGAACACTTTGTAAAGCCGTTGTGGGTAAATGCAGTTTGTTTGCAAATGATTGCATCGTGGTTGTATTTATGTTTTACACAGAGCTTTTTTGGAGTCTGAGTTGTAGCTGAATGGTCCAGCCTTTGTTGCATATCATACTCCTGTCTCTCCCCCGTTTGCGATCTACCTCTTCACCCGCCACTCTCCGCTAAAAGCAAAAACAGTCTTTCAAAAGGAATATTAGCTGTCCACAAGGTTGTAAAAATCCAAGGTTGAAAATGAGGAAGGGTAGAAAGGAAATGACCTCAGTTTCCTTAATAGCTGTCCTGTGAAGAACCACTCCTGTTTGTGGTTACACAGTAGTTGGTCACTTTGTTTTGCTCACTCTGAATATGAAAGCTTCCTCTTTAAGAATTTGTTTTCCTGTGATGACAAAATGCATTCCCTAGTAGCAATTCTCAGCTTTTATCAACTGTATACAGATTATATTATTTTATGACACCTGTAAACTTTTATACGAGGTGCTGTATAAGTATGTATTATGAATGTAATGTGTGACTGTATTATTGACCTTTTCCCGACACCTGGTATTTATGAACTGGATTTTTAATAATTGGATTTTTTAAATGTTTTTCATCAGTGTTTTTTTTGTGTGTGTGCCCACTTAGGAACTTCCATTTTTATATTATATTATCATCAGTGTGAAAAAAGTGCTTTCAAAGGCCACAGTGACTGATTTTCCGCTGAAACCACTCGTGAAATATGTCATGGGTCAGCAGCCTTCTTTTGTGGTCTTTTTTTTTTATACTTCTTGTTACTCTCCACTGCCAAATCGTATGCTAATTAAAAATGTTTTAAGAACATTAGTCGCGTTGCAAATGGACTTGGTTATCTCCCCTGAAATGAAGGTCTTTGACTTCTCCAGTTTCAAAAGCAAACTTGATCACCAAGTAACACAAAAACACTTGCTCAGCAACAAGTTCACGATAGAGTTCATGTTCTGTTCTCCCGTCACTCTTCTGTGGAATGGACACGTACACCTGTGTGGTATGACTCCCACTCATTCTAAGAATGTAACAGAGAATGTCAACTGTATGACGCGTTGGTTGTTTGTCAAACTTTTCCCGGGTTAAAAAAAAAAACCTCTCTATTAACCTAAGGTAGTCTCTTGAATGTGACTTTAATATTTAATGTTTGATAACTCATTCTGAGTTTCATCTAATGCACTTTAAAGCTTCTTTGATATCTTGCAATTACTGGAAACACTGTTTGACAGTGTTGGGTTAACAGAATTCAGTAAATTCCAGTGCAGTCATTAGCCTTCATCTCAAGGGTCAAGGGTCATAATGCATTTTTTTTAAGCATACACTGCCAAAAATTCACAATGAGACACTGACAAATTGGCCAGCAGTTTTCTTACAAACGCTCCAGGCTGGAAATTCCCTTCAAAAAGGCATCTCAATTTGGATGGCTACTACATTACATTATTTACTTTATCTCACAGAGAAAAATACAAATCACATCAAAAATACAACAGTTGCATAACAAACATGTTTTGTCAGCTACAGAGAAAATGAACCTGTTTGAGCGGGTCCCCTTGGGCGGCCTGACACCCGCACGTTCTTCTCTGAGTTAAAGTCCAACAGTGCACGAAAGAAGGCTGCTTTTGTCGTTACCACGGCAGGAACATCATGCGGTGGTCCACCGGGCCGAGTCTCCTTGGGATTTCCGCCATTGACAGCACGTCGTCCGTCATGAGGAAGGCGGTTGGCCCGATGCGAATCCAGACACACCTCTCACACAGCGGGCCCCCGGGAGACACGCCATCAGTCTGGACAAAGACAAAGACTTAAAAACTGTGGCGAGCAATGTCTCTCAGGGTGTTACAACTGGCTGTATCTTAGAGGTGGAGGTTTGATACGTTCTTACACATTTCATCTGTTGTTTGCACATGACGAAGGCAGAGCCGGGCGTGATGCAGTTGGGACAGTCTGTGACGGAGCACGGGATCGGCGAGGAGCTGGGCATTTCCGACTTCAGGAAATATTCCTGGTGAAGGCAGGAGGTTGACGATGAAGTTGGAGAGACGACACAGCAGATGATGGAGTTTATCGAACAAAAAGGGAAATTTAATTGAGGCTCATTCTCACAGTAGTTTTTAAGTTTGAACACGTCTTTAGTGTAGCAGTTTCCCTGTTTTCAGTTGAGAATGTAATTGTAATCACGCTGTTTTTCTTAAACGAGACAAGCCCGTGCTTTGACTTTGAGTCTCTGAATCATATTTCGTGAGAACTCTGCTGGACTGCACAGAACAGAAACCGCTATCAACATTTCCAAGTAATAAAAAACTAATGGCACCCTGGGGTGTTTTCGACAAGCCAAGACACACAAGAAAAGAAGGCTGCTGAGGAGAAAAACATGGACCTAAAGGCAGATGTCAAGATACTGCATAGAATTAAAAAGGTTGGTTTGTAAGTGTATTTTTAAGTGTTTTTTTTTTTTAAGGAAGGTTTGGTTTGGTTTTAAAAAGCTTTTAGCTCCATAGAGAAGCTGCCTGATGTGGTGGAAAAATAAACAGCTTCTCTCTGTTAAACAAGCTTCTGATTGGAAGGTCAAGTCCATCAAGTGTCATCTGAACACAAAAAAGGGACATAACTCAAGGAAATCTGACCTTTTGTACAAAGGAGTCAAGTTAGTCAGTGCCACAGATTTGCTTAAATTTAATTGCTGACCTAAAAGCTTCAATCTTCAAACTTTGTGATTTTTTTTCCAGGTTTACTGGAAAATATTAGAGATGGTCTGAGACATAAACATTCTTCTGTTTATGTACAATTTTTTAATGATTTAAAAATTGTTTTCTGATTTTTTGATGGCTGGATAAAACAAGCAATTTGATTACACCACCTTGGGCTGCTGAATGATTAGTTTTAAACATTTCAAAGACGATCGACAACCGTGTGACAGTCAGCCAGCATGCATATACAACACATACAACTAAATGCAATGTGGTATTTGGTGGGAAAAAACAAAAAGTATCTGAATAAAAATCCTGGACTAAAGACGGTTAATCATCAGGTCACCACCATCCCATCAGTCTATGTTAAAGCTTGT
The DNA here is from genome assembly GCA_037975185.1 of Centropyge bicolor. NCBI lineage: Eukaryota > Metazoa > Chordata > Actinopteri > Pomacanthidae > Centropyge > Centropyge bicolor. The sequence goes on along the minus strand of JBBMOC010000004.1, from coordinate 11,657,902 downwards.
GGTCCAGAGAGACATGTTTGTGTTCCTAAATTTGCATCTTTAAGGGGCATGAGTGCAACACTTCATTCCCACTAAAGAGCGACTCCATCGGCAGTGGTTGTTTTTTTTTCCCTCTCTGTCCTGCACTGACGTTGACAATAGCAAGTTTATCGATATAAATTGTGTGAAAGATGGGGAAACAAGAAAAGAGAAGTCTTAACAGCGACGTGTACAGACATTCAGCTTCCCTTTGGTTCTTGCTGTCTTTGGCTTTTCGTGTGACTTGATTCAGCAAATCTGCTAATGGGACGTTTCCGACAAACCCTGAAAATGCAGGACACTGATGCAAGAGTATGCAGTTTTGAAGTATCTGGATGTGAACTTGGGATTGGGTTTCTATAAGCTCATGGTTGAGAAATCTTGAAGACTAAACAGCAGGTTGTGTTTGACTTGCTGCTTCTGCTGTGGGGATGATACAGTTTGGATCACACAGTGAGTAGTTCCCTGAATATATCCCATCAATGGAAGCACATCAGTTACTGTATAATCTTGCAAGAATACCCAACTGTAGGATTTTATGACATTGTGGATTCACAAAAAGAATTAAAGAAGCTCTAAACCACATCTGCATATAAGTGCATGAGGTGAAACTGCCAATGACTAATATGGAGAAAAAGAAGTCATTTTGCTGTTGAGGTGTGAGATAAGAGACTTTCACATCCGCGGCGACGCCCCACTTCTCCTTAACACAATCGCAACATCCTGACGGCCACATGAGCAGACAGCCACACCAGACTGAGTGACGGAGGAGGAGGTGGTGGTGGTGACACATCACACTATTTAAACTGGGACATACTTTATTTTGCAAGAGGAAAGACTGATGATGATTACGTTCGACCGATATCAGGCCTCATGGTGACTTTCAACTTGTCAACATAACTAAACCTGCAGAAGCATTTAGGATAAGGACCGAGGGGAAGCGTGCTATTACGTCTCACCCCAGCCATCGTGAAGATGCGGCAGATGCTCCTAGTGATGATCAGCGACGTCTTGGCACGAGTCACCGCCACGTACAGCAGGTTCCACTCGTCGGCGGGGATTTTAACTGAGCAGGGAGGAGAAGCATTCAAATATGAAGCACTTGCACATTCCACCTGCAAAGTCAGCTACTGATCAGTTTATCACTTTCTCCCCTTTGTTCCAGTAAGAACAGTTAAAATGATGATGACGGCATAGATGGATGGATCCTTGGTCTGTCTCAATTATGATTCTAGCTCTACCCTCAGCCATGTAACAACAGAGCAGACTAACGAACAGGAAAGCGTAATGAGTAAGTGAGAAACAGATACAGTTCCTCCTATATCTGATAAGAGTGTCTAAGAAAAAGCTGCAGTACAAATTATATGTAAAAACCAAAGGGAAAATGTGTCCAAAGAAACGCACCGAACGAGAAGTCGGGATTGAAGTGCAGGTTGTGTCTCGAAGCGGGAACCTTGGTAAAGTCATCAGTGACCATCACAGTATCGAACTCGAGCCCTTTAGCCTTGTGGACTGTTCCCAGTATGAAGTCTGTAAGAAAACAGCAAACATCAGTGAAGTATGACTGAGTCAAGTGCAAGAAAAATTACCCAGCCGTATGGGTAAACAGCGTACTGTTGAACAAAAACATTCCAGTGGAAAGATTACAGCATATCGTAGGTTTCCCACCACACAAGCTGAGAGTTTTTCTGTACTTTTATTCAAATTAATTTCCACAATGGATATTTTAAAAATGCTGAAACATGAAGCTGAAAAAAACTTTCCTCTTCCCGTGGAAATGTAGTTCATACGATTATTATTAACTATGAACAAGTTGAAAGAGCAGAAACAGGAAAAACACAATTCTTAACTTTTCATACTGTCAAACCCGACAAATATACCATTAATTTCCGTTTAAGTAAGTCTTCTTTTTTAAAATCAAGATATATCTTCAAGATCGGGTTTTACTGATTTACATCTTTAGTCAGAGAGCTGAGCAAAGAGTTACGGATGACTGGTTAAATCAAACTACCGATACTGAAAAAAAGCGCCGGTGCATTTTTTTCCACGTCAACTTGTTTTGGGCTAAGACCTGAGAATGGTTGGGATTAGACGTCACACAGTGATTCATACATCGATTAACTTCCTCCTTGAAACTGTGAATACATTACTCACGCACATGATGTCTTTCATTGATAATGATACAGTATATGAGACACAAACACATTAGCTAACAGTATGAAGCAAAAATTTAATTTCATATTTAACAGTTTAGTTTTTGATGTTTGTTTCTTCTGTTCCGTATGTGATTTAATATATTAGTGTTTTATCCTGTAAGACAAATACTTTCTCTACCTGCTTTGTTAAAGTCGTTTTCAAAGCAGCTTTCCAGGCGAATCACCAGTTCGGGGATGCGACTTCTGTATTTTTCAACGATGTTGAGCTTGGCCTCCAGCTCCCTGTCCTCTGTCTGCGTGACGTACTTCCTCAGGGCCCAGAAGGGATTCCCATTTGTCTTGGCAAAGCAGCGAATGAGGGAATCCTTAATGACTGAAGGCAGAACAGATTCATCATAATGTCAATGTTTTTTTTAAAAAAGGAAATAACTCACAGTGTAATTATGCATTACTATGAATCTCACATTTTGGTTGTTGGCTCGGCCCTTGGGTCACCTCTCCTGACTGCTGCAGCAGATGCCAGATGTCCATGATCCGATCCAGGCCTATACTCTGGACACCCTGAAGGACATGACAGACATTTCAATGCCTGATAAATATGGGGGTTTTGAATGCTAGTTTGCACTTAAGTCTGCCAATGCTAATATTGCAAATTATGATTTTAACATTACTTTAAACTAATGCTTACAAATATTGAATGTTTCTTTTTAACAGGGTGAAAATCCATTGTCAATAAGAGTAAGCAGCTCTTAAAGGCACCTGCTGCTTCATACTACTGACTTTAATTTAGTTTTTAATTAGTTAGTTTTAATTTAGAATTTTTTTACATTATGCTGGAAAGAAGCATAGAGTTAGCTCAGCATAAACACTGAACACAGGGGGAAACAGCTAGCCTGGCTTTCTGTGTGTTTGAGAGTACATATTGTTTACAGTGTTTGCACTCACTCCTACGAAGTGAACCCGGCAGTGCGGGTTTGCGTCGGTGAGCCGGACGGCTTCGCTGAACACACTGAGATTGCATCTTGACAAGATGGCCATCTTCCCTCGACAACCACTGACACCGCTCTTCATAGCCGCTGTAACATCGTCTGCAGTCTCGTCACCCACGCTGCCTACAGAACGAACAATAGTAATATTTTCATATGACATTAAAATCATGCATATATTTTTAAAAAAACAACAACAACAACTATGTTTTGCGAAGTAGACAGCATCCGGAAGTTCCAGTGTTGACCTTTTTGCTTTCCTCCCACTAGAATCTTCTGCACATGCTTGCACACTTTGAGGATGGTGGCACCCACATAGGCGATCTCAGCACCGAACCGGAAGCTCTGGACAAAAACATCAGGAGCAGAGAGGATCATTTTTCTGATTTACGCTGAACTGAGATCTTTTTTTGCCAGTGTATAATTAGTTTAGTAAATTAGTCTAATTTGTCTATATGGGAGATATTATTATATTATTTCATCATGCTCCTTCACCAGAACACACACACACACATATATCATGGCCTTGTCTTTTTGGAAAGGAGTGGGCCATTCATTCAGTCTGGCTTATTAACATTATGAACTGTATTTGCTCATCAGAGAGAAGGGATAAATGGGATTGTTAATATCATTTAGACTTTTAAATTTTTTTCTTTTTACTTGTCTGAACCCTTTTACATGAATTATGAACAGTACCTATTCTGTTTTTTTTTTGTTTTTTTTTGCACTGACTGTTCTGTAATGGTCCCAAACCTCATCTGTTCTTTTCTTGGACAAAAACTAAAAGCTAAACTAAAGGTATAAATAAGAAATTCACCGCCCTTAACTGCTTCTGTGCAAACATTACCTCGATCTGCGTGTGTAACTGGATATACCTGCGTCAGGTAGTAGATGTGTGTGTGGTCGACAATGTGCAGGGCATTGACGGCTCCTTTGAAGGTGTAGATCTGCTGATGGGGATCTCCGACCAGGATTTTCCCACAGCGCTGAGACAGAAGCACATCCATGATGGCTGGGAGGGAGAGATAATGACAATTACGGGTCTCAGGATTTGGATTCTAAATCGTAACTGATCTAAATAAGAGTTTGATTTCAATCATCTAAATCAAAAGCAGGACTGGATTCTCCCAGTGTTGTTTTCCTATCCATCCCTGCCTACTTGAGCACATCTGGCAAGAGGAGGAATCATCCAGTGGATTTGTGGATTTTCTGGTCTGAGTTTCCCCAGGAGTGACTTACTGAACAGTAACGCGACCACCCAGTGAACACAGTATGTTGTAAATAATTACTGCACTGAAGTGCGTATATAGTCGCTGCTATTTCAGTCTTGATTTGCTGATTTGACTTTGTTTTGTGGAGAGCTGCATTAAAACCAAGACTCACAATCCACAATCCCACAGCACTTCATAACAGTCACTGCATCATTACCTGGAGTGCAGTCCTGGGCCTCATCGATGAAGAGGACGTCATATTGGTCAGACAACTGGGGCTTCGGGATTTGGAGCTGCCATAACTTAAAGTAACCTGGAAATGAAAAGTTGAGTTGGTGCAGCATTGCCTCTAACATTAGAATTCCTCACATTCATTTCACTAATTCACAGTCGGTGTACCATCGTGGGTCATGCGGTAGGCGTCTTCTTTTGTCTCACTGAGGTCCCTCATCTTTTTCCAGATTCTCTGTGCGTCATGGACAAACAACTAGGATTTCAAAATAAAAGACATAGTGTATATTTTAAATGTGATTAAATGTGACCTGGTCTTATTATTTATTCATACTAAAGACACACATGCATACATTAATGTGTACACACCGGTTTTTCATTTTCATCTATTTCCGCCTTGTCGCCGCTCTTGGTCACGCGGGTCTTGGGGACATGTCTGGTAGTGATAGTCCGGTCCGTCGAAGCCATAAAGGCATCGAGGGTCCTGATTACCACTTTGGCTTTGCCATAGCCACCGCGGCCTTCAGGTAGAACAGAGTTTATGGTGAATGGCTTCAAGTTGAACGTCAGCTTCTTACGAGCCTGGTAGCTGCCACAGGAAAGACCACAGAAGAGCAAGAAGGGATGTTTTAAAACGAAAAACACCTGACGTACATCTCAATGCATCACAGAAACAGTAGAGCACTGAATTGAGAAGCATAACTTCGCATTGACTACACTGCTATGTTGGAGCTCTAGATCAGACTAGAATTAACACTGAATAGTGCATGTATATTTGTAACTCTTTTTGTCCACAGTCTGTATTTATAAGATAAGATAGTCCCACAATGGGGAAAGTTATAAACACAAAACCACAAATCTTTGGCTGTCAGTAAGAGGGGGAAACTGGATTCTCACCTCTTCCCAACATATCTGAAGGCCAGTGAGTGGGCAGTCTTGCAGGCCACATTGCTGGGGAAGCGGCGCTGTGCCTCACTGGCCACTGACTTGTTGAAGGCCACATACAGGAAGCGGAGGTGTGGCCGCTGCTCGGCGTACTTCACCAGCGTGGTCGTCTTCCCTGTACCTGGGGCAGACAGTGCTAACATTTCATTTATGACACTATGAGCCCTGATCTGCAAGGCTGTCACACAGCAACACTGATAAAACTGATTATTGATTCAACATTTACAGGCTGCCTCCGAGTTTCAAAATGAAACACTCTTTTTTATTGGAGCATGAAACTGTGTAAGAATGAAGCGAGTTTAAAAAACATAACATAGGCAAATTTCTGATTTGACAAAACCAAACAAAAGCTGTTTCTCACTGTATACTAAGCCTACCATTCATGCTGGCATGCAACCCAAACAAACTTGTCATTGCCTTGTAAAAGCATAAGAATATATAAACCCTTATAAAGCCTAGAAAAAAAATATCTAGAGAAAACATGCCCCCTAGAGGCGTTTTAGATGCTTGCATTAATTTGCTGTTCATAATATAGCAACTGCATAAGTTGGGAGGACTACAGCAGACAGACAAAACTGTAATTCAGTGGGGTTTTTTGCTTCCATGTAAATGGTGTGGGTCTGAGCCAGTGTAAATAACAACAATGCAAAACTTACACTGGCATTTGGGATTGTCTTTTACTCAGTATTAATTATTTTATTATGTGATATTGGTGTGTTCCGGACTCAGTAAAATGATTTGATACCATGCGGATGGCTATGCTGTCATGAGCAGTGACAGCTGCCACTGTACCTGCAAAAGCCACGATCTTGACCACATGGTCTCGCTGGATGTCGTGGCCGAGGATCTGCTGCTGCTCACGTGTGAGATGAATCCGAGGCTGCCTAGCAGAAACACACACAAACACAAAGATTGTTAAAAAGCTAACCCTCCTCAGACATCAATGACTTCAGCTTCATGAAGTGAAGGAGCTGTCTAAATACACTTGACTTGCCATACAAACAAATAAAAAAGCGTTTGCAGGAAGATGGAAGTTGGAATAAATATTGTTTTCAGTCTGTGAGTCTCTCAGTCTCTTTCACTCTATTGACACTTAAGTAGGTTGGTCATTAAGGAGACACTGAAGATAGGGTGATGGCTGTACTTATTTCTCATGTTTCATCAGTGAAATGAATGAATTTTGGTCCTCACCTGCTCTGACCAGAGCCGACAGAAAAGGGGCCATTCTCCATTAGGTGAAGTACATAGTAAATGTTGTAATGCAACCTGCAGAGACGGAAAAGAACAGAATTGCAGGGAGGCTGACAGGAATGATGAAAGGTGCTGTCACTTGCAGCTCTTACCTGTTACTAATTTGAATGTTATTCCTCTCTAAGGCGAGCAGCATCGTTGCCATGTGGCAGAGGTATTCTGTGATGGCGGTGTTGGACATGCAGCTGGTGAGCAGAGACACCAAGGCCTGCACATCACCAACGCTCTCACTTAGGATCAGTATGACAGCCATTGCCGCGTACGGGTTGGGACCCTGCTGATCAGACATGAAAGGTATGACAACTTTTAGCTAATTCCCACTGTGGTCCTGTGCACAACTCAGTTCTCTCTATATGATTACCACAGGGTTGCTGTGTATTAGATGTCTTTATGGGTCCACTTAAAACCTAGGACCCAAACTAGAACCCGTTCAGATCCATGTTTTATACAATCATTCCGTTCCAGGTCAGGGCCTATTTGGACCCGTGCAGATCTCTAGTGTGTGGGAGTCATACCTCCATGCCAACATTAATGCTGTTTTGAATGTCAGGAATTCGTAATCTTATGGAGGCCTCCGCCTGAGGGAAAAGGCGATGTTTCTTAACACACTTCAGAATGTCCTCCGGCCTCACCCACTCCCCAACCTTATGCTGGGCCATTAAACTGCGCAAAACACAGAAACACACAAGATATTTACCACAGACAGTATTTAAAAATCTATGCATGCCAGACTTGAAATACTGTTGTTACTGGTCATTTTATACAATTATGTTTAGCCATTGAAATGTTCTGAGTTCAGATCCACAGTGACTCACAACCAAACCAAGATCCAAGAAAACAGCTGGCTTTGTGTTGCTTGTGTTAGCTCAGTTTGAGGCATGGCTTTGGAGGTTGTAATGTCTGTCTGGCATTTATCTGTAAGTGATAAGTTCCACATTTGTCTCCTCTGTAAACATCTTACCATTCTGTCTTCATTAAAATGCTTAGTCTAAACCTGCTTCTGACAGGGTAATTTTTCCTCTCTGTCTATCTCTTCTCTGTCTAGGGATGGTGATGGCCCTCTCAACACCGGTGCTGTATTAGAAAAACTAAGTTGATATTTTTTGTCCTCTTCACATTTTTGCATTTGTACAATTATTGTTAAAGGTGATCATATGGGCCACAACAAAGAGATAATCATATATATATATATATATATATATCATGTTATGTCACAGAAATGTCCCTTAATAAGGAAATGCAGACTTACACAACAAGGTATCGTATGCTGTGCTGTGATGATGCCGGATTTGTTATGCGACTGTTGATCAGGATGGAGATGATCTCCTGCACTGTATCGTTCTCCCTCATCATGAAGCGGTAGTATTGTTTCTTGAAGGGGACAAACTGCACAATGGAACACAAACACATAAGATCAACAACAACTATGTTAATTTGATGGGGTTTAATTTACTTTTAAGTCAACAACGCAAGGAGGATAAAATATTCTCTGAAACAGTGTACACACAAAGTTCATTTCTCCAGAATGTCCTTTCTTCATTTAAGAACCTGCTGAAACTCATTTCCACAAGTACACACTTGTACTAAGATACTGTTACTTAACTTTGACATTAGCCCCCACACCCTGCTGCGAATATATAATTTTGTTTTTTTTAACCTTAGTGTCCTGGACAATGTTCCTCCAGTGATGGCAGACAAGGCTGACATTGCGGTAGAGGTCCTGGGCCGGGAGGAGGCACAGTACTTGCCTCAGCACCTCCTCTGGAAGGTCATCTATGCAGCCCTGGGGCTGAAGCAGGACTATGCCACTGTCCACGAGTCCATAGTGGGCATCAGGGAGGGCCTCAACCTCCTCTTCCTCATTGAGAATGTTGCTGTGATGTTGGTCAAATTCATCATCATCATCCCCAAACATCTCTGCTGTCATTCCCTCCAGATAATCCACCTTCTTTGTCTCAGGCACAGGCATCATCGCTGGAGCTAGCAGGCTTACATCATCAGCCTCCTCCTCCTCAACCTCACCTTCAGATTCTGGTGCCATTACGGCAGCTAAAAGGCTGACATCGTCATCCTCTTCATCCTCTTTCAAGGAAAGTTGTTCATTGAGTCTATTTGTTTGAGTGGACCAGGGCCAGGATGATTTGTGCGAACTTGAACTGACGACTCCTGTCAGAGAGAAGAACTGGGAGACGCCCTCCTGTTGCCCGGCAGTGCTTCCTGAGGCAGATGCTGATGGTATAAGGTATGTGAGAGAAGACAGAGAGTCTGACTTTAATTTTAAGACTTCCTATCAATGGCTGGTGAGCAAAAATGGGTTAGTCAGGACTTTTACTGGCCAAAATAATAACAAAATATTTTCATGCACAGATGATGTCAGTGTTACTCTTTATACACTCAGATTTATCAAAAAAGGTTTTACAGCACATTACCACACTTTGGTCGTTTGGTGGGTGTCTTGGGGTAAAGCCCTCCGTTGGGGCTGCGGTTGCCCTGTGCATGGTTGATAGTGTGAGGCTGGGTGAGGGCTTCAGTGCCCTCTGAACTTCGTCCTAGTTCATCACACTCCGCTGCATTGAGGTGCCTCCTTTTGGCCTTCCCTAGAAAACCATACAACATTCAGTGGTGTCAGCACAACATAAAACACTGATTTGGGACGGCCAAAAATGACACAATCATTTTTACTAATTACCAATCAGTCCTATTGCTGGTGACCCCCTCTTTACTCAGCATGGGTGAATTTTTCCTTAAACAACATTTTAAGAAGTGCAAAATCGAATAGAGCTTAGAGTTCTATTATAGGCTGTCACCAGTATCCAATTCAAATGCCAAATGCCTGACTCATAATCCATGACATACCAGTTAGCTAGCTGTATTATGTAACATGATAACAATTAAAGAACCTTTATCCATGGGTTATCTTTAGCTGCCTGCCTTATTGGCCGTTTATTACCTGTTAATAACTTTTAACTTAGCTTTTAAGTTATAAACTATTATCTGTATTAACTTACCATGAGCAGCCACCTCCATGTTCGTGTCCAGCACATAAGTTTCGTTTATTAGTACCAAAGTTCAAGTCGACGTTTTAGGAACCAGAGCTTGTTTTACCGAGGTTTAAACGCGGCTAACTGCACAGAAATGAGGTCTCCGGTTGACACTGTACAAAACACATACACGTACATACGGACTCGAACTGTCAGTGCTAAAAACATTAAACTCTTATTAGCTAGTAAACTACTGATAGCTAGCCTGCTAACATCAGTTGGACATTAAGTTTCCAACCACCATTAGTCGAAAAACTCAAACTATCCGCCTCCGCTAATGTTAATAAATTAGCTAATATTGAGTTGCTGTGTAAAGTAATTTGTCGTAATTAAAAAATAAGCGGTGATGTTATCATGCAGTTCAGTTAAGTTTGTGTTGGTAAAGAAGACACACGATTGGTCGGCCTTTCTTCTTCTTCGAATCTTATTGGCCGTTGGCAAACTAGTTAAAGAGCACATTATCGCCACCTCCTGGAGTGTGGAGCAGCACATAGACAGATAACAGCGAGAAGTGCTTCATTGGATCAAGTTAGTTGAATTAATAATATGTTTTCAAAATTTAATGAAGCCAACTATCATTACAAATTTGCAAAATGTTTATTTCCATTGAAAATAAATGGTATACATGAAGGATACACAGATATCACTTTGATATATATATATATATAAAATCATGAGCATATTGAACTAAACATGATTTTTTTTATTTTAAGCCCATCTGTGAGTGTTCAGAACTTGCTTCATTGCACCCAAGTGGCCAAAAGAATCAGTTACTGAAGGTTTAAATGTTGATGAAAAGGAGTAAATATTAAAAATGACTATAAATTTGTTGTTTTGAACAAATTACGCATTTTTCTTTCTCTTTTTTTGTTGCTCCTGCATGGCTATAGAGATAGAAACATATCTTTCCACCAAGGAGTGAAATCATAACAGAGCACTGATACTAATAAATCTTATTTGTAGGAGCTCATGTTATAGACAAGCATGCGATTACATACTACTAATGCAGCATGTCAGTTAACTTAAACTCTATCGTTTACTCAGTTGATGTTGACAGGTCAGTTTGAGACAGAAACACAGATGCAGGTAAGAGCAAAGGTCGTATCACATTTATTCATTGGTCAGTAATTTCTAGCTGCTAGTTTAAGTAAAGCACCAGTATCCAGTTAAATGCATCATAACAAAGCCAGAGGCACAGCATGAATTATTTCCTTACTTGGTTACTTTCTTTATCAATACAGAACCTCTGTTGTACATTAGAGTTAAAAAAGAAAAATGTTGTTAACACTGTTCATATATTGACCAAACACAGTCTGTAACTATGGTTACAAAGCATGGGTTATTCTGTGACTTGTGTCAGCTGCATCTTATCCAAGCGAAAAAGAAGAATCAAACCCAAACTAAGTGAAGCAAGAAGTGCAACGTACTTCACCAAGAGGAGCAAAAATGTAGTAATGTAAGTATGGCTGATTTTTTTTTCTTCAAACATTAAGTAGGCAAAACAGTATGTTAGCACATGTAAAGGAATGTTTTACAACACTGCATAAAAATTACTACAAATTGCATCTCGTCAAACTACTTGTAATCTCATAAAAACTTGGAAATGACTATTTACCCCATAAGGCATGTAATACTAAAGCCAGAGACATATTTTGCATTCAGAGTGCAATCAGTGTTGATAATTGGCCACCACAGTATGGATCAGGCCTTCTCCATACTCCATAACAGAAAGTGGTCCAGGACACGTAGTGTAGGCAGGGCTCCTGCATAGGTTCAGATTCTAAATTTAAGTATTTTTCAAGACTTTGATTTCAACATGTTTTCGTGCTCAGTATGACTAACACAAATAGCTGTATTACATCCTCTAACTGATATATTGCTCTATGGATGGTCTTTGCACTTCATAGAAACAAATATGAGGTTGCGTGGAGTCAAAAACCACCAAGCAATGACAAACTTTTCATACAAATTCTTCATATAATTCGGAAGGCCTCAATTTGTTTCTAATAAATTTCTACAATTTTCCAGTCCTGTGGAGGAGCCCTATGTGACGGGAAGGACTACATCTTCCTCTCATTCTCAGCATGCTGCTTCATGGTTTCAGGACAGGGACCTCCCTTGGCTTGAAGAAGGCCTGAACCATCCCCATGCCGAAGATGTACACTTTAGCGTCCACCACGATTTTGTCTTTCTGTAACAGTTCTGTGGGAAAAGAAAAGCTAAGGGTTAGTCAGCGTGTTTGAGATGGTCTGAATTCTTGTGTTGTTCACGTACTAACATCGCTCTGTGAAAAAGCTGAGGCCTCACCATCTATTTTCATCTGGAATTCGTCGAGAGGCAGAAGAATGACTTCAACAAATTCTGGTAAAGAAAGAGAGGATAAGGCTCATGTGATGATTTGCTTTATGAGAGAAAAGGATTATTTGTGATATATGAGGGAACATGTTTGTAACTCACCTCCATCACCTGTGGAAGAACAAAAGATAATATTATACATCAGGATTTTTATATTACGGACTTTCTTAAAATACAGTGCAGTGAGCATGAGCCTAATGCAAGAACTTTTTTGCACTCTAGCTTTCTTCCATGAGTTTTTCCAGTCAGATTCAGTAAACTTGTTACTATAACCTCTCAAACTTGTTGTAAGCTGCTTGTTTCAATTTGTTGAAAACCACCTGTTTTCACAAGAGGGCGCATGTTTGTGAGATCTGATAACTAGAAAACACATATCATGTGTTGCAATCCCAGCTTTTAGACTTTTTGAAAGTCTTGTAGGTGAACTCAAGCCGTTCTCTGATGTCCGTTTCATGCAGAATCATGATACTATCACTAGTAAATAAGTAAATGTATGTGCAAATACATGGATTATTAAGTGTATAAAAAAATTCAGCCTACTCACCGAGCTGCTGTGTCGGGTTGATATTCTCCATTTCATCTCCATTGATGTTGACCAGAACGATCTGGGTGGTGCAGTTTGACAGACCAGGGTCCAGACAGGTCACTGCGATCAAAACATTGACATTACTGCTTGCATTCTGTGTTCGTAAGATAAAAAACGAATATGGAACTTCTTTTCACTATGTACTCAGAAGATAAGATACAGCCAACATAGGCAGCTAAAACAAGCAAATGTGCAGTCGTGTGACGATACCTGGAGTGACTGCCACTACTTCCCCTTTGTAGCCAGTTTCTTCTTTGAGCTCCCTCAGTGCAGCAACCTCCACACTTTCCCCCTCGTCAATTAACCCTGAGCACAGAAGACACAACATTCTAAGTGTCAAAACACACACATGGCTTCGACAGTTTTAAAAAGTCCCAACAACCTCATTGTGTGGAAAGAAGGAATCACATTCAAGGTCTGTTTTTGTGACAATGTCTCCAGAGGGTGTTCAAGAAATCTGACCTGCAGGAAACTCAAGAGTGTAGCATCCCATAGGAGGACGAAACTGCTTCACCATCACTACGCAGTCTTTGTGGAGCGTCCGCTTCAGCAGGGCAATAATTCCAACACCTGCCGGGAAAGTGTGTTAACAGCTCGTACCACTCAAAATCTGACCCGACCATCAATGCAAACTCGAATTAAGAACACAGAAACCGCAGAGATGCTCACCGTCTGCAGTTGTGTTGGTTGGTCTTGTTGTCCTTTTAGCGGTCTCCCAGGTTCTAGTGGATGAAAACAGGGAGTGAAACTGTGCAGGAAACTTGTGTGATTGTGAAATCGTGTCAGTTGGAGACAGAACAGTACCTGGTGTTTCCAGCAGGGTCCACATAGGTCGTCTTCTCCAGTTTAATCCAACTTCCTGAGGCAATGAGCTGCAAGAGAGAGTGAACGAAGAGAACTGAGATGAGCTTAATGGCACCAAGCACAACCTGTTGCTCTGCAATCACAATACAGCTCAGGTGCAAATTTGGTTTAATTTGCGTCACTGATAAATCTCTGACTTCTGTTAGAGACTTCTTTCATATTTATGGTCAAGATGATGATTGTCACAATGAGAGGCATCATTAAACAGTATCTGATCTTGCATTATGGTGCACACACAATAAGCTTTATCATAGCTATAAAGGTAATGCTACAATTAACTTAGTACTAAAAGCTGAGCGATCAGGTGATGATGCAAAGCTGTGCAAACTAATGCAATCCAATACAAAAGCCCTGCAGCAAAACATTTGTAAAGCTTCTACAAAGACCTGATTTCTTGATGTGTTGTTTTATTACATTGAATCACATTTTGCAGGTGTCATTAGTAAAATTGTCAGACTGCATTATGGCTTCAATTCAAAGTTAATATGGATTATTTAAAGTCAGCTGTCATGAAGTTTCTGTCTGAGAAATCTCTTATATAAACAGTAGAAAATCAGACGTACCTCTTCTTTCACTATGTGTGGTTCAGTGGTCACTCTGGCTTCATTTGAGTTGTTCATTTTTGAATATTTGGACAACTGAAAGAGGAGGAAAGTCCTGTCATAAATCAAAAGCAGATCACAACGAGCTCAAACAGCAAACAAACAGAATAAAAAGAACCGTCATTTCAGCGCTAACGAGTCGAGACGCTTCTGATCATGAGTTGCTCAATGAGCTGCTACAGCAGGAAGAGCTAACTGAGCTCTACTCTCCATTTCCATTCAGCTTTTCTCTTCCTTTCTCCGTTTATTTGACTCGAGCTTCCTGCTTTACACTCAACGATGCCACAAATGTTTGGAGCTCGCGTATGTGAAACTTTAAACAATTATTTAAAATAGGGAAAAATTAAACTTGACTCACGTGAAATCCCAACGGTGTGTAACTAGTTTTAGTGATGGTCACTACTTCCGGATAGTGCGAACGTCACCGGAGTCCGGGCGAAAGTTATAATGAATAATTAACTTAATGTTTTTTTGGGTCATTTCTACCACATGTTTACTTTAGAAATTCAATAACAAAATAACATAAGATTTTTGGGAGGATAATGCAAAAATTTTATACACAATAAAAAGAATGTAAATAAGGTTATGTATGGTGAGCAAAACGAAGTTGTATCCAACGATACGGTATTATTAACCTATGCTTATTTGTTATGTTAGCTAACGTTGGATTCATTATATTGCAAATAAAAATGTAGATTATGAGACTAAATATTGAGCTACGCCTGTAGTTTTTTTTTTAAAATATTGAGTGATTGCTTGTCTTAATAAACGATCTATGTTGCAAATCAGCGGGTTACGTCAAACTGTGCACCTTAAATAAACTCCCCGTTGAAAACACAACATATATTATATAATTCTTGAAATAGAATCTGTTTAACACTGGGGTTGAAATATATTGAAAATAATTAATGACAAAAAATAGGGAGGAATGTTCACTCAAAATATAAAGACGTTGAATGAAAATGCGGCCCCAAAACTTTCCAAAATATGAGGGGGTCGGAAGATATTTACTGATGGACACTTTTCCGTTACAGGATATTGCAGCATGAAGAAGGAGCAAGTTGTCAACTGTCAGTTTTCGGTTTGGTATCCGATATTCAAGAAACATACAATTAAAAGGTAGACCGCTGACATTTGTACAAATTATAGCAACTCGTTTCACTGTTGTAGCTGTAACATATAGTCAATTACCTAGCAGCTAACGTTAGCTTTCAGACAGAAGCAGATAGCTACAACCCATAGCAACCTCTGTCTTCTAGCACGTCTTTACCTTTAATTATTGTCTTTAAATCCTTTGCAAAACAGCCTTATTTGTACTTCCACCTCTGTCTGTTTGCTGTCTATTATTTCCATGTATTTATATGTGCTATTATTGCTATTCCCTGTTCCAGTCAGATTCTCCCACTGCCTCAGAATGTAATAGACTATTTACTGGACGATGGGACACTGGTAGTCTCAGGGAGGTATGAGGCCACACACACACACACTCACATACACATACATACACATACACGTGTCACATGCATCAGTATCAACCTGCTGTGGGTTTGTGTGTGGCCGAAAAGTGATGGTCCAGGTGGATCCTGTTGTTATGGTCGTATACTAATCTTCTGTTTCTTCCCCTTAGTGACCATAATACACAGCAGACACATACTAACAACAGCGACTCGAATACAGAGGAAGACATTCAGGTACGGGAACAGAAACAAAGATTGTATGTCCACTGGGAGTTGCTCTTCAGTATTGTCCCTTACTTATTTTTTTCTTGTCTCTTTGAAAGGAAATGAGTCCTTGTTTCACTAATTCACAATCTCAAATTCACATTTTCAAAGGAAAGTTTCAGACCTCTGCTATAATTTACTACTAACACTAGTTATCTGAGAGAGAGATAGTCAGTGATTTGTGAAGGCATTTGTTGACTTAAAAACCATTTGGGTGAGAAATTTGCAAAAATAAATACATTTGTTCATGTAAATATGGAACAGCCTCTGACTCTGAAACAGCACATCAGATGGTGTTACAACTGCACTGACTGCAATATATTGCTGACCCATCAAAGCTACTCAAAGCAGGGAAACTCAGAGATATTGTAAACTTTTAAAATGAAGAATTCATTTGTAATGAAACATGTTGTAAAGAAATACACATGAAAATCAATTGTTGATAAGGTTTATAGTCTGTTTTCAGAGGCCTTTGTTATCTTATTATATCTTATATCTCTATATCTTATTACATTACTTGTAGCAGCTTTTCCTGGTGGACAAACAGCCTCATAGTATCAACACAACAGTTATTAGTACCAGTAAAGAGAACCATATTTAATGTTAAATGTTACCCTCTAATCCTGTTTCTTGCCCTCTGCTCCCCTCTAGTGGTCAGATGATGAGACAACCTCCACTGTCACTGTAAGCACTTCCAATGCTATTCATCCAAATGTATTTTAATTAAACCTCCATGCTGGTGCCATGCATGCCATTGAATAGTGCAATAATTATTACTGCCATGTGATGATGTTGCCTTGTGTCTGCTAGGCTCCCGAGTTCCCAGAATTCACCTCTAAAGTGTTGGAGGCCATAAACGCTCTGGGTGGCCGTGTCTTTCCCAAACTCAACTGGAGCGCTCCAAGGGTAAAATACTGAACTCAGCTGTTTATGAAAAATGTATAACTGTGTTTGACTGCTTGTTTTTATGGGAGTGGAGCATTAAATTCATTAGAAAAGTGTGTTCAGATGACTTCTTTTTATTTGTTGCACAAGCTACATTATTTGTTTTCTTAATTGTTTGTTAGCTAAAAGCACTGTACTTCTTTATTACATTAAGGAATTGCTTCTTGTAACACTGCCAGCATAAAGGACTGAACCATAAGTTAATAAGTGTGTGTGTGTGTGTGTGTGTGTGTGTGTGTGTGTGTGTGTCTCCCTCCATTTCAGGATGCTAACTGGATTGCTCTGAACAGTTCCCTGCAGTGTCACAGCCTCAGTGATATATTTCTGCTCTTCAAAAGTTCAGACTTCATCACCCACGACCTCACACAGCCGTAAGCCTCGCTGTCCAGCAATGTGAACATGTCAAATATCAAATATATTTATCAAAATATATATATCAAAAGAAGTAAGTGGTTTGGCGCACACAGGCTGCTTTCAATCTGCAGTAAAACACAAGTGGCAGCTTGAGAAATTGCGGTGATGTAGACTTATGCCTCACGCTTTTCTGTTTTGCATGACAAACGTTTAGTGCAGCGAGTGATTTGCTGCAGTGCACAGCCTCGGGCAAAATTGTTTTAATGATATATGCTTCTTTGTTAGACTCTTTTAAAAACTTCTCTCTTAAACTTCCTGTGAGCAGCCGAGCTGTTAGCAGCGTGACTGACCTGATTAGAGCGAAAACAAAAACAGAAATTATAAACCCTAAACCCCTGTGATACAGCATTGTAGCTTTGTTTAGCATTTCAAACCCTCATTCATTTCTTTCTGCAGATTCCTTGTATGTAGTGACCAGGACTCCCCAGATCCAGTCATAAACTATGAGGTATTTAACTCTCAAAAGAAAAACTACACACACACCACATGTGAGGGTGTTCTGTATGATTGTTTTAAAATATTAATGACATTAGCTTGTGTTTAATATGTGTTTACGTTCCAAAAACTTGTTTTTTTGCCCTGAAAACAATTCTGCAATTTACTTTGTGTCATTAAAATAGTCAAATTGAGGCAGACTTGACCACCTCCTCCATTGTTGCAAGTGGTCTAATGCTCATTGTGTACATAAATATTTGTCCACAATAGGGGTGAGGGGGGGAAAAAATTGATTCTTTTATGCATTCTCTCTGAACCAATTGAATGGTGAAACGTAATGAACATGTGGTGTTTATGTTCTAACATGAGCAGCAGATGATACAATCCAACCTGCACCTCCTGATTTAAAAGCGAGTGTGTGGATACATTTTAGCTTCTGTGAAGTTTATGAGGACAAAGGACCTGGACAAGAGCCACACTTTATGCAATTTGTGTCTACCTGAACTAAAATATTTTAGAAACACAACTAACATGAGAAAATGTGTTTCATGATTCCATCTGGGTTTTGGAGGAAAAACAGCCGGTTGTAGCTGCTGCCAACCAGAGCAATAAATAAGAAGCAAGTAGTTACACAGTCAGAAAAAAATACATCATGTATAAGAATCTGGAATTTTCACTCATCAAGATGCATCAGTCATCATTTTATAATTGCATCAATAATCAACCCTCTGAATCAGCTCTGAATTGATGGATTTTATCAGCCATGTTGTCTTCTGTCCTCAGCTGGTCCTGAGGAAGTGGAGTGAGCTGATTCCTGGTGGAGAGTTCCGCTGCTTCGTCAAAGAAAACAAGCTGATCGGTAAAAACTCTGCGCTCACACTCCTCATCGTTGGTCTTCCTTTGATTTTCCTCCTAAACATTTGGAGAAATCATCAGCATGTGAAGATATTAGTTATATTTATTAACCACAGAGCCCATCACATCTTAATTGTATTTTACATCATGAGCCACCAAGGTGGAGGGAAATATGCTTGAATGCTTTACAGCACAAAATGCAAGGTGGCGCTGTTTTTACACCGCAGACTGAGCTGAACATGTCTGATATGAGGAAAGAGTGTGATATAACAGTGATATAATGATGTTTGAGCTGTACTTCTACTCAGCGGGCTAATTTAGAAACAATTATAAAATTCAATTTGCGCTCCACTGATGGTGTGTGTGTCTGTTCCCAGCAATCTCCCAGAGAGACTACACTCAGTATTACCAGCACATCTCGAAGCAGGAGGAGCAGATCTGTCAGGCCATACAGGAATTCTTCAGCCAGCACATCCAGTACAACTTCCCCGACGAAGACTGTGAGTATCAATGTTCTTTTTTTTTCTCACTCTGCAAAGCTCTGCATCTCCTTCAGTTCTCCTCTGCTTCTGCGAGTCATTAAATATTTACTGTTAAACAGGATATTGAGAGAAAGTGCAGGGAAGCATTGATCATGTGCCACTTTATTGTGATTTTAAATGTTGACTTTGTGAAACTAGTAGATACTTGTATATAATGTAAATGTTAGATATGTGTAGTTGTTCACACATTTTTTCTCTGTTTCAGTTGTGTTGGATGTCTACAGAGATAGCCAGGTAAGCACACTGATGAATTTTGATATAGTCAATATATAAAAAATGCCACTTGCACACTGACTTATATACAGGTATACAGGTATATGTTAAGATACCTGTGTATAGAACATGTATATCATGGCAGTCTTGAGTTCCAATGAGTTCTACAGCTCTTATTTTTCTGCAATGGAATGAGTGCAGCACATACTCTTTGTCCCAAAAGCATATTCATCAAGTTTGTTTCTTTTACTCTGCAGGGTCAATAATATACATACAGCTATGCTAATAATAGGGTTCAGTGTCCCTTGGCCATTTTACCTTAATCAGTGCCTATTGGTAGCCATCCACAATCTTCTGGTTCAATCCTTGACCACTCCTCCTGACAGAACCAGTGCAGTTCATTTGTTGGTTCTCTGACACAGACTCGTTTCTTCAGCATGTTCTCAATAGTGTGTAAGTCAGAACTTTGGGAATTCTAGCTGGCTTGAGCCATTGCTTTACCTCCTTGGATGTGAGGTTGGAGGTCATTGTCCTGTTGGAACACTGAGGTGCGTCCAAGACCCAATATTCTGGCTGATGATTTTAGGCTTTCCTGAAGAATTTGGAAACAATCCGCCTCCTTCATTATTATGTCCTTTACAAGTGTCAAGTTTTGATCACAGCTGTATGTATTGTGTTTGTTGCAGGGGAGGGTGTGGCTGATAGACCTAAACCCGTTTGGAGAGGTGACCGACTCGCTGCTGTTCACTTGGGAGGAGCTGACGTCTGGTGGGGAAATCACCCAGCAGCAGGTCGGCCATCGACCGCGACACACAAAAGATTTCATCATCTGGATAACAGCAAAGGCTCAGACCAGTTTTATGGTATTTACAAGGCTTCTCTCTATGTGCAGGACAGCCCAGCATTTCGCTACACCACCAGCGAGGTGACAGTGCAGCCCAGTCCGTGTCTGAGCTACAGAATCCCACGGGACTTTGTTGACCTCTCCACCGGAGAAGACGCCTACAAACTCATTGACTTCCTCAAACTGGTAGGATGTTGTTATAGACCTTTTTTCAGTATTCAGATAGCTAGCTATTGTTGGTGCCTCACGAAACCACAGAATGCTGGGGTGCTAGCTTAGTTTGTCTAGCATCAGAATCAGGGTGACATCAGGGTGGTTGTATGGTGCCATCATCACAAATCTAAATTCAGAAATCTTTTCGTCTCGTGTGAATCTACTACACACTCAAGCATGGGTAGAATTACAAAGTAACACTGGGAATCAGGATGTATCTTGAAGTTTAATCTCCTGCTCTTTGTCCTGTCTACAGAAGAAAAGCCAACAGGAGGATTCAGAGGAGGAGGAAGAGGAGGAGAACACTCCGCAGTGATACGGCTCCTTTGAAACCTGAAGAATAGCTGCTAGTGTCTCCAGCCCTCTGCATAATGTTTTCTGCATGAAGTGACTCTTTACCCTCTGTCCTGTCTTGAGCTCATTTTTCAGTTCCGCCCATTCTCTCTCACGCTATTCTGTGAATGTCTCGCAGCGTGCCCGAGGTCTCTTAAATAGCTCTCGTGTAATTCCAAAGGTACATGTTAAATTAGCAGACGGTGTAAATGGCTCTTTGAGGATTCATTTTCTGTTGAGTTGCTCTTTGCCTCCGACGCTCCTGAGCACCATCTTATTGGTTGTAAAGGCTCAGTGAGGGGAGGAAGGCCTCTGCAGTGTTTTTCAGCTTTGGGAGAGTGATTTGGGTTTTTTTTATGGGGGAAAATTTGTGTTACTGCGAAGGGGTGTATTCACTAACACTGTAAAAAATGCCTGCTTTTATACTTTAAAATAAGTGTGTATAATAGTTGATGTATCTTTACTGCGGTTCAAATAGTCTCTCTGGATTTAAAATTCCTTTGTATGTGTGTGCTTGTGTTATGAGGCTGTGACAGACTTCTTTATTTAACACTAAAGCCGTTCATCACCAAGTCCCCTTTAATTTCTTCTGTCCAGCCATCCCTGCTCCTCCATCTCTCCCTGCCAATTTCCTCTGAGCAGGTTTGACATGCTCATTGCTCCGAGCCGCTCCAGGCGCTCTTTTTGAGTCCTGTTTTCCCATCATGCATCTCTGTAGACTGTTGCTCCGAAAAACACCATTAAACTTCTTGTCGTGTATTGGCTCGGCTGTCAGTCTGGTGGGTGCTGTAAACCAGCACATCAGAAATTGATTGTGCTTTTACGCAACAGTTCTCATTACGCCGGGAGCTAAATGAACTGTGCATGCACGACGGCAGGGCAGTTCATTTTGTTGTTGTTGTGTTTTTTTTCCTTCACTGGATTGATAGAGCAATTACAGGGAGATGGAAAGAGCTGGTGTGATGAGAGTTGGAGCTCCCTGGGTGAAACTCTCTGCATGAGAAACAGTATACAAGGCGCATATTGTGGACAATATTACACCTTAATCATCATTATAAAAATGAAGCCTGGCTGTAAATGTGCGACCCAGACCTAAAGGAGGTATCCTGGTTTGACCGGCAGTGGATATCAGTGCACAGGGTTTGTTGCATTGGAGACAAACCTCTACATCTGATCAATGCTATTGCGATGTTTAAATTGCTGCTCTAACTTGAGCTTCATACTTTTCTTTTACACTTAGTTGCTGCAGGAGTGTACCAACAAAAGCGTCACCAATCAACAATAAGCTAATGTGTAAGCAATATAAGAGATAATATGTTGCATGTTTTATTTCTTGAGCTCTACAAGCACTTGCTCGTGTATTAGGTACAACTAAGTAAAACTAATGCAGTATTACATAGTTATATAATACCTCGGCACAGTGGTGTATAACTCCCCTATTGCAGGGCTGTTGTATTAGATTGCATTAGTTTAGAATAACTGTACCTAATAAACTGGCAACTGAATGTATTTACATGCAATTTAAAGCTGCACTGATAATTTTTTTTTTTATAAAAATAGATCAAATGTGTATATATGTGGTTGCTCATAGTGACAAAGCCACAGAGGAATATCACTTGACTCAGTTTCCTTCAGCTCGACAGGGTGTCTTTCAGCTCATTGTTTTGGTTTGCGGTGTTGGTTCAGTCTCACCGCTCTCATCAGCGCCATCTTCAGGCACAGTCAGGAGGTGTTTTCAGCAATAAAGACATGATAACCTGGCTGTAGGCTACACACCCGCCACCAAACTGTAGAAGGACTAAATTAGCAATAATCTGGTGAAGATAGTGGAGCAGGTAAAGAGGAATTGGTGGACACCAAAACAGAGCTAAAAGGAGATGAAATACTGTCATGTAGTGGACTTAAATGAATGCTATTGTTGCTACATCACTGTTGGTTATGTAAATTGGCAAAAGGGCAAACACATTCACCTTTATAACAAGAAAACATGTCAGTGTTGTGTTCACAGCTTGTTGCACCGACAAAGTGGCCAAAATGAGTTAATGCAACTTTAAAGTTAGAACTTGCTTGGTTACATACGTTAAGGATTGATCAAAGATATATTTCAACTTTTCTCAGGTAGAAATGATCTCGGTGATCACTTTCTTCCCCAGCAGACATTTTGACTGAGAGCAAAGCACAGGGGTTAGTAATAGCGTGAAGAATGGCTCTGTATTATTCAGTCCCAGTATTGCAGGAATTCAGCCGTCATCTATTTTGTGATTTATACATGTGCTCTTCTTACTGTGACCTGTCAAAATCGCTTGTGTAAAAAAGATCTATGGTGTGCCGTTGTGGCCTGAGCTGAATCCAGATGAGCTCTCTGTTTGCTGTCGTCGATCGTGGTAGTCACATTGACAATGCATCTAAAGGGTAACAGTCATTAGACGACATGGGCTGACATATTTTAGTGCATCACAACCCAATCTATCAAAATCTGCAGACAAGCATAATGATGCTTCCTTCTTCCTGCATAAGCTGCTACAAAGAACAAAATTACCTCAAATTCAAGCAGGTGCAGAGTCATATACCTGATGATCAATGTCACTTATGCGCTCACAGTTCATGGATGAGATTTTTAAAAAGCTGTAATGGATGAATTTTTGATGTACAACAAAAAAAACAATCCTCCTGTTCTTCATTGGTTCTTTGGCTCCACTTTTCAGCCCAGACAGTGAGATCATTTCTGTATGTGTGCAAATGGGTCGACTAAAATTTATGACTGTGTTTAAGCTGCATCCAGGGAGTCTGCGCCTTCCTCCTCCGCGACCTTCATCCCTCTTTTTCAACCACCTCTCTGATGGCCTCTCTCCTCTACTCCTCCTCCTCCTTCCTTTGCAGCTGGGTAATCATCTTTTGTCAGGGGGGGAGGTCAGATTTGCTGACTCAGAGCGAAGGATGGAGGAGGAGGAAAGGGGAATGGAGGGGAGGAAGGAGAGGAGTTTTCCTGGGTTGCTGCTGAGGAAGAGCTGCAGTAGTTTGCAGCCGGAATACTCATGAGCAGCTAAGGCTGCAATACACTGCCTCCCCCCCTCCTCCTGTGTCTCCCTACAGTATTACACAGACACAAGTAACAAGGCCAGGAGTCCAGACTATGGTCTGTTTATGTGAGCTGATCTCAGTGTCTGTCACCGCCACAGTCCAGTGGCTCAGTGCTGCTCTGAGAACAGAAACTTTGTGATCAGGTGACCATGCAGCTGCAGCCAGGGTCACAGCTGATCCCCCCCACCCTCTGGCGCCAGTGGGAATCCCAAATGGTGCTGGGGAGGATGGATGCTTGTTGTCAGCAAGTTGGCGCATTGCGATTTTACTGGTGCCACGTCCACAATCAGACCTGATCCACACCTCTGTGTCCCTGCGTCGGACAGGATGCAGGAGCAGCATCACCCTCACTGTCATAACATCATGCCCTGCCACTACAAGGGTAGGTTCAAAGGGGAATTACACAGCACAGTGAGGGAGTGAAAGAGAGGAAAGGAAGATTTTTAAGGCATAAAATTGTTCGTGGATGAGTGGAAATCCCGAAAACGTGCCCAGCGCAGCAATTAGCGACGTTTAGACAATTGCAGGTGTCAGCAAGTTAGACAGACGTAACCAGCGTAATACAGGAAATAAGGGGATATTGCCTTCAAAATAAAAGCACAGCAGAAACGACATTGTTTTAGAATTTATGAGCAGGAATTGATTTAGCATATTGTCATTAACTGTGAAAGCAATAATGAACGTAGAGATGAGTAATTGTTCAGTTTGGTGAACATGTGGTGTCATTTTGCCTTTGAATTTGATTGATTGATTGAGTTTTGATCATAACAGCAGAAATCACCCAAAACCAGTATTAAATTGTTAAATGATTTGAATCATTAGGAACAGTCTAAATAAACTCCCTAAACTATTATAAAGAAAAATACTACAAGCAGCTGGCTTTATAAAAATCTGGTTTTAAAATGTTTTACATATATTGTTAAATTGTGTTTAATTCTTTTCATTTCTTTTTTTTTTTTTGCTTGTTTTTTGTTTTATTCGCTTATTTTTGCTTATTATATAGAGTGTAACTTTATTTTTTAAATCACATTCATCGTGTCTTTAGCCTAGTTTCAGATTTCTGGCTCTTTCTGCTGGTTATTTTATGTTTTTCTTAAGTTGAAAAACGATATAAAATTTGTAGGACTGTGCTTGATAATGATAATTATTATTTTATATTTCTAGTTCCAATAGTGGCAGCATATATTTTGTTGATAATGAAACATCTTAACAACCAATATATTATCGAATATCTTGTTGCTACATTATACAAATCAACAGGGTTTTATTTTGAAAGCTCCGACAAGAAGTGCTGTTACCTCCTCTTGACTTTGACAGCTGTTGTCCAGACGGCCGGAGGGGAGGAGGAGGGAGGAGAGAGAGAGAAGAAGAGGAGGAGGGAGGCAGCGGGGACACGGGAACCTGCAGGAGGACTCTCATGGTCCTGCAGCAACGGAGCACAAACCACCGGGACTCTCCAGACCTCTTCCTCCTCCTCCTCTTCCTCTCGGCTCAGCTTCACTCTTCTTCTCCCATATTTACAACAAACACTCCGGTGTTAGCTCCTCTCTTTCTCCCCCCACCCCCACCCTCCTCGCATCCTTCCTCCCGCAGCCCAGTGTCGGTCGGGCTCCGGCCGGTAAAGCAGCGCCATGGCTCGGGAGAACGGAGACACCGGCAGAGGAGAGACGTGGAAGAAACAAGTCGACGACATTAAGAAGATTTTCGATTTTAAAGAAGTGCTGGGAACGTGAGTACAGAGCAATTCGGCTAACTTCAGATATGTCTGTCATATTAAAACAATACTGAATACATGTGAGTTTACAGTCACCTTAGAAGCAATATTACTGTCTTTAAATGATAATAACACAAACAGTGAAACTTTAAAACAATACTTTTTGCTAATTATTTCAAATGTACGACCGTTACTTTTAGCTATTTCACTTTTAGCTAATTCGCCATTTATCAATTTTAGCTAACACTTATTGTTTATCCATCACTTTCAGCTAACAGCATCGAGCATTAGCTAGTTTTCATTCACCTAAATGGCAAAAAGTTGTGTTCAGCTGATTTAATATGCGAATATGTAAATTTAATTTTTTAAAATTAAATACGAATTTACGTTTTTCGAATGAGTCAAAACAGTCTATCCACCTCCAGGACCTTCAGGTAGCTTGGGTTAGCCTCCTTGTTCCCCCCTGGTTGTGACATACTGCTTCATGATACCATTACATCAGATAGTATTTTTATAGTGCTCCAAAAATAACTTATACTTGCCCTTTATACAACACAAATCCTTGGATGTAGTAGCCACATTATGAAATTCCTATAATGTCTCGTATTTATACAATATGAGTCCAGTTTGCTTAAATGCAGCAGTATTCATGTTGGGTGTTAATATGTTCAGTATCCCATAATGGCTGGTCCATGGTGACCCACTGTGCATTTCTTTTGATCTCTTTTTCCATTGTAGTCCTATAGTGTTCCTGTGTAGTCTGTTCTGCTCTATGTAGTGTTCATATAGGGACTTGTGCAATGGCTTGTCGTGCTTAAAAGTGAGCTCATAATGATTCAGTAGCTTGTCTCTTTGGCACGTTCTGTAATATTGCTTCAGGGGATTTTCTTGTTGATTGCAGCAAGGCTTTCGCAGACAGCAGGAATTTTGGTCTTGGCGGCAGTAGCAGTGTCGCTGTTACATTCACAGTCTTTTTGTTTCTTTCTCTTTCACTTTTTCTGTTCAGCTCCATGTTAGGAAATTTTTTCTTTCTTGTTCCATCTTGCTTCTTCCCTCTCCTCATTCAAACAGCAACAGCCTGCAGGTCGACGCCCCCTAAATCTCAGACAGCCAGTCCCTGTAAGCGTCTTGTCTGCCCCCTCTGCTTCCCCTGCTGTGAGGAATGAGCTGCGTCTGTTTGGACGGCAGCCTGGAGGGGGACACGCGGGGCGGATGCAGATTGGGATTAACTGTGCAGGGACTAGGAAAACTTCCCCTGAATAGAAAGTTCCGTCATGTTGTGTAATGAATGAATGAGGATGGACAGGTAGCTGGCTGGGGTTTGTTACTCTAAACACACCTGAAATTTGGACCGGACATGAAACACACAGGCACACACACACACACTTAGGATACAGAATGATACAAGATGGTCAGTGATCCGAGTCGGCCATATTGTAGCCACACATTAACCCGAGCTGCTGACGGATCTTTGAACCTGATGCATCAGCAAAAATGCAGAAGAGGGGAATGTGTGGGACATGGGGAAGTGACTGGTGATTAGCATGGAAAAGCAGGATAAAGCAGAGGAGGAAGAAGAGGAAGAGGAGAGATGGTAGCGGTGAGTCAGTTGGAAACAGATGAGAGTTTTTGTCAGCGTGATGAGGCAAAAAGAGGGATGAAAGCAGCAGCTTTCAGGAACCGAACAAAAAATGTGCTGCTGTCCAAAATCAGCCAGCAGGGTGAACAAGTCAGTCTCACCAGCAGCAGCGTTGCATTCAGGTGCAGCAGTGCATGTGGGAAAAGACTGGTGTGAGTCTTGCTGCAGTGTTGAATGCTTCTGCGTCAGCGATTCTGAGCTGCATCTGTACTGACAGGATGTGATGTCAAAGATGTGACACCGACCCATCATCTTTTGTCTCCTCATGCCGGGTCACCCTTGCATACACAGGCTAGTGTGTGTGTGTGTGTGCATGTGTGTAAACACCTCTGCTGTTCTGAGTCTTATAATACCCTTCCTCAGTGTGTGACATACCATGTTCGGTCCCTTAATACAGGATTAATTTTGCCAGTGTAAGCTTCTGCTGGCAAGTGTGTCTGTGTGTATTTGCCGGCATGTACTGTACATGAGGCTCTACTCGGTGTCTTATTACCCTCCCCTGGTGTGTATTCAGTGTGTGTCCCTGTTGCTCACCATTCAATAATTCAATACATGGGTGTGTTCTTTGTGCATGTGCATGTGTTTGTGTGTCAGGTGGGCCACAGCCCCCAGCAGGAGGGATCACAGTAAAAACATGTGCAAGAGACTGACAAAAAGACAAAGAGGGAAAGAGAGTCAGTGTGGGTGTGTACTTTTGTAATTGTGAGTAAATTTCAGTTCACTGTCAATCAGCCGGTGATAGCCAATGTTTGGATTAGCCTCATGTTAACGAGTCTGGGGTGAGGCTGGGGGTCAGGGACTAAATGGACACAGCGGAACATCTTTCAAAGTAGCTCTGCAGGAAGACAAAGTGTGTGTGAGCGAGATAGAGACAGAAAGTAAAGTGGTGGCCGTGATGGTGATGCATTGTGGGAATGTCACTGTGCCATCTAGGGCACTCTGCCCTTAATTGATGCTCTACTTCCCCTGCTGCTGGCACTGTTCTCTCCACTGTTTCTGGGACTGCAGAGCCCCCCCCTCTCTTTATGTCTCTCTATATCTTCCTCTTTATGTCTGCAGCTCTGTCATATATCTCCCTGCGTGTCCCTGTGTTAAACTCGAACAACATCCTTCTCTCCACTTTTTTGTTACAAAGTGTAGATGACACGATGTCGATTTTGAAGTTTCTATTCTTTTATCCCCTGTTATAAATAACATCTTATAAATAGAACAAAAGAAGATTGTTTGCTGTGTGACAAAACCAACTTCATCAGTGGACTGCCGGCCCACGTTTTAACAGTGTGCGTGCAAGTGTGTGTAGAGTACTGTTACATGCATGTGTATATGTGTGTGTGTGTGTGTATGTGTGCTTCTAAATTTATGCACACATTCACAAACACAGATTTGAATATATTGAAGTGAAATTTGAATACTCACAGTATGTCGGCAGGCTTATCCTCTGTTCATCTATCCATCTGTTCCATCCTCTTCTCTTTTTCTGCCAGTTTTTCTTCTGTTGATCCCTTCTCACAGGCTGGCAAACTGTGGTCGGTTGTTGATGCTCCTTGTTGTTTGTTGTCGCTGCTGATGTTGCTGTAATGAACCAGTTGTTGTTGTTGGCATTGGTAATGTCATCAGCCATTATGTCGGTGGGTAACGCTGACGTCGCTGAAATTACCTGCGTCGTTTGTTACGGTTACGTTTTGCTGATGATGTTGTTGGCATACTGCTGATGTGATGTTCATATCTGTTGACCTTGACCTTGATGATATGTTTGTTGCTGTTCTTGGTCTGGATGTTGTTGGCTTGTCGGTAAACATTGGAAACTCTATTTCCATTTTTGAAGTTTTGCTGTTAATAAATGTAAGGTTGATGTTGTAATATTAAGGAAAAATCCTGGTTTATTACAATGCGCCCTTTTGACAGAATAATCTTAACTCAAGGTCCACTGACTTGCTTTGCTCCAGAAATTTCAACCGAATCTCACAGTCTTCATCTGTGGACAGAGTTTGCTCAGTTGTGATAGAAATAGATATGCAACTTGCATAGTAACAGGTGATTTGCTATGAACAGCAACTCAGCCATCTCTGTGACAACTGGGTAAAATCCATCCACTGCTGAAGATGTGGTTGAAAGCTCTGAGGGGAATTATTTGACATTATTTTGTCACGCTATTTTCAGGGTCAAGAATGAACTCCATGCTCAACTTGGGTCTTATTTTCATAGTTCTGACTATCAAAACCACTATATATTGTTATTTTTTTCTCTTCTTCAAAAACTGTCTTTCTGGTCAGTCAAATATTGATATTACCAATATGAACTATAGCCAAAAATGAGACCAAGATGTATTAAGCCTGAATGATCCATTGACATTGTTGTAATTGCTGCCTTCTTGATGACTCTGTTGATGATGCTCTTGTTATTGACATCATTCCTGACGTTGATACTTCTGTCTGTTCTCTGGTTCTGGACAAGCTGAGGATTTCAACACAGATAAACACTGAATATGCTGATCTCAGTTTGGCATCTCAGTGCTACTAAATTTGAGCTACAGTCATGTCACACAACCTGCCCACACACTTATACACACATATATGCACACACACACACACACACACACACACACACACACACACACACACGGAGTAGGGCATTTAAAAGCAGCAGAGGGGAAAAGTCACTTTTTCCTCTTTCGTGAATGCAGCAAATAAAACACTTACATTTGCCAGCTGTCAGGACTTTCCTCATCACTCAATGCATTTAATGTGAAATTATGTGTGTGTGTATGTGTGGAGGAGGAGGGGCACTACCCATCTCTCTGCACAGATTGACACGTGTGTCCAGACCTCTGAGTATTAATGATCATAAACTTTAGTCCATTATCGGATCAGCGCTCTATTTTAAGCCTCTCGGCGACCACATCCAGCTTATAATGGCCCCGTGCTGACAGCCTGTTGTCTCTGTGCTGTTGTGACACGCATCACTCCATCATCCAGCTGTGTGCACGCTCTGTGTTGCTCTTCATGTATGTAAACACAGCCACGTGTCCAATAATCATTCCGACTTTAAATGTAAATGGGAGAATGAAAGCATCACTGCCGCAACTTATTATTTTCTGTTCATCTATCATCCATGTTATAACACACACTGCCAAAAAACTGACATTTAAAACACTTTTTTTCTTATAACCTTTTGACTTTGTCCCTTCATTACAGTAGCATTTACCTCATGCTGTACCATTTGCTTTACATAAAAAATGCCAGATTTTTCTGAAGCTTAGCATTACACATCAGAAACACTTCACACTTGCCATTTTTCTCTGGGGCAACTTGCCCTGGTATCCCACTGTGACTCAGTTTTCATGTCATAGAAGCAAAATGTTGCTTCCTCGAGATGTATTGAATGACAGTTCTTTCAAAATAACAAGTAGAAGAAGGAGTGAAACACTGAGTGCACATACACCTACAGAAGACATGATGACTCTGCGTGATCTGCAGACTCAGATGAGGTACACAGACTTTGCAGGGACACAAAACGAATGCAGGTGCTGTGGGGCAGCTGAGGAAACAGGACACTTGATGGTAATGCTCCTGAGTGGAGGATTTGGTTTCAGGCCTGTTGTGCAATCCTAAAGGGTCTTGACAACAACATCTGCTGTTCGAGGGGGAAATCAGGGCCACGGCCTGCTGGGAGACAAATGTTGCTTGTTATTGTGAAGTTAGTAGATGGGAGGGTGACCATATTTTGGTGATCAAGGACGACAGGGTGCTGGGGGTCAGTGGCGTTGCGGCGGCATGAGTGGTGTTGTTTACTGTCTTCCTGCAGGCTATTGGCCTCTCAAAATATAATTAGCAGTCAACAGAAGACATTGTGTCGTCATTTGTGCCTAAATGAATATGTTATCAGCAGAGAGGACCCTAACCATGTGTGAATAAGTGCTTTGGTCATCTAACATGTTTTTGCAAAATGCTATAAGAGAAGAAGCTTAAAGATCCTCTTCTGGCATTGATTAAGCCCCTCAAAATTAATCTCTGTTCATCAGGATTACATATTTAGATTTTTCATGTGTGAATCTGCAAATTTGCAAACAGTCTTTGCCTCTATCTCCACCCACCCCTTTCTTTGTCAGCACCCCCAACCATCTAAAATGTCCTGCATTTGATGTGAATTATCATTTAACTTGACAGGCCAACACGAAAGTGAGGTGAATTTTTCGTATGTCGTGATTACATCTAATGTCAAAGACACATCTAAAGACACAAATAGATGCAAATGCGCCAGGCGACAAAAGCTGCAGACAGCGAGATGTGGTTGATAATTTGTGTTTATTCTCATTACTCATTCAAGTAAACACAAATTATTTTGCATTTATATACAGTTGAATGAGATTACAGCCCTGTTAACCACATTTACCATTGTGTATTTTGAAAAAAAAGAGAGAAAAGAAAAGCAGCGAGAGACAAACATGCCGAACCAGCTGTCCTCTCCGTTTAGCAATAAGGCCTGTGGTCAGATGTGAAACATGACTGTGAAGCAGAATGTCACTGAAACAGAACAGATCCCTGTTTCCCGATTAAATCAAGATTAAATATCTGTTAGCGAGTGTTGCGGTTATCTTCAGGGAAATGCTTTCAGACTGCATTGTGTGTTGGAATTACGTTGCTCATAGTTTTACAACAGGATTCCCTACGTTACCTGTATGTCCTGTTAGAACCACCCAAACACTCATCTCTCCCACAGAGCAGCCAAGCACCCTCAGTCAGCAAACCATAATAGTGATTAACTTAAAGTGTCACACTATATAACATATCTGGGTTTTGGGTCAATATGTAATTCATTCTCAGATTTCCCATAATTCATTTCATCACAGCATTAACCTATTCCCACCACACAATGTCCTCTGGAAGCTAATAGAAAAGCTGGACAACCGAAAATCACTGTTGAACAATGTAGACGGAAAAGGGAAAATAAATACATACATGAAATGTTCACGGTTATCATTTTTAACACTTATTTAAAAGAAACCGCAACAGTTACCAGTTGACAAGTTTTTGTGCCGAGTGCACGGCCTGTACCTGAACAGAAAGGCAAGTCAGGAAGCAGCTTAGCATATTTCCCCTTGAGGCTCTGCTGCTTCTGTCAGTGGTAAAATTCAACAAAATACAAGAGGAGAAGAGGAGGAAAGAAGAAGAAGTGATAACAGAGTTGAAAAGAGGAATTGTAATGAAAAGCAATGAGGGTGGGGAATAGGAGCACATATGAGCCTAAGGGGGAGGCCTCAGGGCCTGCTAGGGGTGTCCTGCTCCACCGCTAAAGGATACATATGCTGGAATTGATTTTCCAATCAGCCTGTCTTTCCTTCCACCATCTGCCATCACCAGAAACTCAGAAAGCTTCTGCTCTGAAATACAAGTGCTTTTTTTTTCCTGTTTTGTGCTTTTGTTCCCTCCAAATACAACCCAGTGGCCCATCATGTAAAATGGAGAGTGGAAGATGATAGATGCTTACAATGTGCACAATAATGATTTTTATCATAGCAGTAATGAATTAATGTTGAACCACTGAAGTGCTGGGCTCACCTGAGAAACTGCCGCCCAGTTGAGAGAGGATATTCAGACTGTCTTCTCTCTGTGAGTCTTGGTCCGCTGCAGGAACACGAAGATCTGGGCTTTCCCTTCTTTCTTTCTATGTGCTCGTTTCCTGTTGAGGCGGCGGTGAGAGAGACAACAGGTTGCACAGCTGTGATTGATTTTCACAGCGAGGCAAGGAAACTCTGCAAAAAAGACATATAGTATATTCAATCCAGTCCAGTGATGTGTTGAATAAAAATGTGGGCGATGACTGTAATACAGTCTTTTAGCCATAATAAAAGAATTCAATTATATTTCCAGGAACGTTATATCACTTTGATTATGTTCACTAAGGTGTTCGGTATTTGAGGCTTCCTTGGTAGATGAGATTCAGACTGTTGGCCTGCTATCAGTACACAGGCATGTAGGAACATGTTTGAATCTATGTATGTGGCTGACATACAAGCACATTATCTCTGTATTATCTGGATGTTCTGTTGATGCTCACCCTGTAGATACACTGTTTATATGAATACAATATTTGCTCCTGAACCTCTATTTTTTTTATCTGTCTGTCTGTCCTGGAACAAACAAAAACAGTGCCAAAAATAATACAAAATGACCATTTTCATTTCACAATGAAGTCCAGCTCTTTTCTTGTCTGTCTGGAAAGCATCATGCGGAACAAACTGAGACTTCACTTGTTCAATTCAGGCTGTCAGTGTTTTGTTGTTGTGATAAGATATCACAATTTGCTTGTTCAGTGAATCTATTTCCTCTCAACCTGCTTATCAAACCTTTCCCAAAATGCCGTTCAAAAGTAGCCTGAGAAGTGGTGGCATTCAGATGGTTTTACATATAGTTCAGCACCAGTAAAGAACACTCTCGCTGAATGTGTCGTGTCTTGGTTGACGTTGGGTCTGATCTGATCTCTATACAATGGGTCATGGTTGTAGGGGGTTAGGGACATTCTCTGGCAGTAGCCATGAGTGTAACACACTTGAAGTGTTGTGCAGTTCATCCTTCAGAAAGCCCGAAAGTCCCCAAGTCTTTGACACTATCAGCTTATCAGTAGCAGTTTATATCCGCTTAATACAGTTTTAGACTGTGCAGCCTTGATTTGTGATCTATGTGATCTAGCTGGCAATGGACAAGACATTTTTATTTCAGGAGTTAGTTTTATCACAGAGTAATTTTTTATTTTATGTTTTATTTACTCGTAACTCACCTGCTTCTTGTCTTCATTTAATGTCTTGTTCCCCACATTGGCCTTTCTGGAGCCTTATCCTATAGCGATCAGATTGCTGAGATTAGTTATGGTGTAACAACATGTACCCAAACGATGTTTGGCAGGCACGCAGCAGGTTGCTGTGGTAACAGCTGGCTGTTGCCCATCAGATTGTGAATGATCGCTGCCGTTAATGGAAGCAGCGCCGCAGCAGCTCCACTGCTGACCAGCACACACTCTGTCTTCTGGACAGGTAATTTAGGGCAAACCGCGCACAAACACACACACACATTTGTATCTCTGTCCCAGTGAGGTCACTCCATTGACATAATGCATTGCGTAGTCCCTTACCCTAACCTTAACCATCACAATTGAATGTCAATCCATAACCTAAACCTAATTCGAACCATAAAACCAAGTTTTCACCCTCACAAAGTAGTCTGGACCTGGGGGGACATCAGTTTTGTCCCCATGGGTTGGTGTACAGTCAGGTTAAAGTCCTCACTGAGATTTAAAAACAAAAAAAAAAACAGAGAGAAAAGACACACTCAAAGAAAAGGGGCCAACCCACACACACACGCGCACTAAGTCACAAAAACATAACCCATGGACACACAGAGTATCTGAAAATCTCTGAGAGTTTGTGCTTCTCACACACACGCACACACACACACAAACATTTTATGTTAATCCATTTTTTGTTTAAAGCAGACCGAAACGAACACACACACACACACACACACACACACACACACATACACACACACACACACACACACACACATATACATGTAACGTTACTGTAAAATGACACGCACACACTTTCTGCTCTGCTAGGCATTACACTTCACAAGAGGGACACACACACACACACATACACACACACACACAGTCATCTGCACCTTGGAGGCTTTTTCAGTATTATAGCAGACCTACTTTCACTGAGTCCCACTACTGTACTTAGATCAGTGTGTGTATGTGTGGCTGTTTATCTGGTGCAGCTTGGCCCAGTTACACTCAAGTCGTCCTTGAGCAGAACACAATGCTATACACACACACACATACATGCAAATCTTGAAGTGAAGTGTAGTTTTGCCAAAGTTTCAAAATGTCTCAGATTCTATAACCAGTTGTAAGGAGAGAGATCGAGAAAGACGTGTGACAGTTGGGATGTTTTGTATGCAAATTGTGCATTACCATTTGGTCACACCCAGCTGTGTGAGAAAATGTTGCATGCGTCATCAGTCTCATCAGAGCAGCGCTGTTATGTAGCAGTAATTTCTAGCTTTCAGTCATTTGTCTGGAATCCACTTGAGCTGCAAACACACACATACACACACGAAGTTTGACTGAGACTCACACAAAGTAACATCTAGACGTCTAAGTATGTTAGTTTGAGCATTTAACAGTTGTAACATTCAGACAGATTTGTGCTGTAAAGAAAACCTCATCACAGAGCTTGTCCTCTCCATGTGCCCTCATCCCACAGTGACACACACAAAATCAACATATATCTAAAACTCACTAATAAACATGTTATATCTTGTTTCTTTAATCGAAATACAAAAAGTGTAAAAAATGACACATTTTGTTTTTATGGTTGTATGTGCCAGACTGTTTCTTGGCGAGGCACAGTGACTTCCTGGGGTCTTGGCTAGTTGCCTGGCTCTGTGACCACAAGACATGAAATAGTTCAGGCACATAACCTCCCTGCAAAACCACAGCTTTTCATTTTTACAGAGTACAAAAAAACATCTCATAGAGTGCAAAACCTGAGTAAACCTTGTTTCTTGAGTACATGTAAATGTACTGAAAGTAGACACATTGTCACTTTGTTCATGAATTTTTACACAGGGCTAATCATTTGGGAGATACTGACTCAAGATTGACACATGGAGTCTGCATCATTTACAAGCTGACATCAGTCTTAGATCATATCCTCAAATACCACTTCAATGCTAATATTACATCCACATTTCATGTAGCTACATGTCATGCAGCTGTCCTCCCCACAGTTACTCATGATAAGCTGGCTTACTTGGCTGTTGGTGGGTACCTTTCGTTCTCTGTAGTCTCAAGGGCAGCTGCACCCTGAGCAACCTCCTACTACTGTTTACACACCCTCCTAGTTATGCTTGTGTATCTTTAACTATGTTATCATGACGTGAGCGGTGATTAAATGAATTCGTAATCTATTGAACGGAGCCAAGATGAAGCTGACTGAATAACTGTTATGTTGCACCACAGTTGTGTTAACACCTGTTCTTTCGTGTGTCACTGTGTCTGGTGTGACGTCGTCTGTTGCATGTCTGTGAAACAGATACACCCAAGCTGCTGGGAAAGTGAAAAACAAGCATGAGCGTGTATGTATATGTGTGTGAGTAATCGAAAGCGTAGCGAGTTCCCAACACTTGACGACAAAAAAGCCAACACATCAGCTTTAAATATTTGCAATAGGCCTCTGTTTACACTGATACAACCAACACAATAGAAGCAGTTTTATCATGCATCTCTAAAGCAAACATGTAGGTCTCCATCATGGTGGGAGATTTGCTTGTTAATTACTAATTTCCATGTCTAACAACCAGACTGGCAACAAAGAGCTCCATCTAACAGCTTGTTGTGGTGAAGCTGTAGAGCCCTTCAGCAACACTCTCATTCATTCATGTTCTTTTTGAACAGTCTGTGAAGGTTTTGTTGGTCGATTTTATATTATAATTCTTTAAACAGATGCTGGGGCTTCAATTAGTCTGAGAGTTAAGTCCTTGGAAACATAATACTGCAAAGAAAATACGAAAAAATTCACAACAGCAACTTTGTTCCTTTCATGCACATTACTGAGTGAGAGTGTTTTCAAAAACTGTCTTTTCTGCAATTTATTACACTTCAATCAGAGACACTTACACAAATGAATTGACCATTTATAACAATTGTTTATACAGTTAGACTTGATGGGAATGGGCGTTTTTAAGGAATTTGGCAGCAACCAGGAGACTGTTGGAAGAACTAATCCTTTATAAATACAGTAGATATGAGAATGTTAAAGGGCACAAATATGACTGGACATGAATGAATAAGCCAGTGCTTGTGAGGTGTAAATGAAAATCAGCTAATGCAACAGTGACTTAAGTTTCGCAAATGGGAGGTTTGGCATCTCCATTATACATTTTGTACCTTTTGGCTTTGGATTGTGGGTATTCAGGGCACATCACAATTTCATATTTCACATGTGTGATACGTGTAGATAATATTCCCAGCAACAACAAATTCTGTATAGTGGCAGTACAGTTTCTCCTCATCAGTGGATTTTAAAGTCACATCTGAAACTATAAATATAATATGCCATTGGTTAACTAGCTAACTTACATTAGCTTCACATGCGTGACCTCTCCTGTCAAACCAGGTATCATGAAAGAGTCTTTCTTCTCGTCTCCTGACAAATCCATTTTACTATTTCCACACTCGGTATTAGAGCTGAGGACTTTCAACACGGCCTTCGATGTGTTAGGTCATGTCTTTTTTTATCTCCAGCCTTTGAAAAAAAGAAGAGTGAGGAATTGATATTTTACTCTGTCTCTCTTTCTCCCCCTTCAGCCATTCCAGTTCTTTCACCATCCCCGTGTCCCTCTGTGTGCCTGTCTCCCTCAGCGTGCTTCTTGTTAGACTGACTGGATGTTTGTGTTGCTGTCACTGCAGTCTGCCTTGCACCTTTTTGCCCCATTTGATGCTGTTGTGGGCCATCCATAGTGTGTGTATGTGTGCATTTAAATGGTGAGGGAATCTCCAAGGTCACTGGAGACAAACTGAAGAATCACCTACTGCTCTGTCATCAAAAGAGCTTTCTCCCTGTGGCAGCCTATTAAAGTAATGCTGTGCTGTCGTTATTGCAGATTTGAGGCCATGCTTAAAAGGTTAAATTTGTATAAAGAAACCAAATATCAGCCAAGCGAAAGCTTTGAGTGAAGGTCTTACCTATTTACAGTGTTCTCAAAATACCTAGTATTCATCATCATCTTTAGGCACCATAACTAGTTGACTAGTGTTGCAGAAAAAGTGAGTGTCAGCTGTTTGTATGTCCCTGTGAGAACTGATGGTACCCAGCAGGTTGTCATCATTCATGTTTTTTCTCCTCTTTTGTCTAACATGTTGTTTGTCATCGCAATCTTAAAAACATTCCCTGCACTCACCCTCCTTGCACTCCCTAAGTCTGACTTTCGGCTTGATCACACACACATAAACACACACACACACAGAGTCATACACACATGGACTCAGAAGCATGCATCACGCACAAATGACCATCAGCACACAGGCTGAAGCTGTTGCCATGGTGATTAATGTAAACAGAAGGGAAGTCTCCTGACATCCCGGTCGTGGTCAGGTCTGTTGCCATGGCGAATCCATACCTCATAGGCTGCCTATTGTATGTGCCCATGCATGTGTGTTCATGTATTTATGATGTGAACACACAAAGCCGGCAGGAAGCATCATCTTTCTTTCTTTGCACACACACAGTCATATTACCTTCACTTCAGAAGACATTACATTGGCTTACATTTATTTCCCAAAGACTCACCTTAACCATAACAATAACTACTACTTGCATACCCTTACCTTAACCCTTAAATTTAATGAATTTAATGTGAGTGTGTGAATTGATTTGTGTCCTCAGAAATGAAGAAATATGTTGACCATAAACACAAACACAAATACTTCACATATCTTATGCCACTCCCAAACTCCTGTTTCTCTTGCTCCAGGGAAATTGAGTCCGTCAGGCTTTGTGGAATGTACTTTAGAAAAACAATTTTGCTAAGATGTTGGAGATTAATTAGCTGAAGCAAGTAAATGAAACAAATCAGTGAAATCAGAATCGTGTTCAAATAACAAATACTGAACAAGAAAAAACACTTACACTGCCAAAGAAGGTATTATTAACATTGTTCAGATAAGAAAAAATAACATTAAGGATTAACAGTACTGATGATGGAAAGTGGAAAAAATATACACTGTTGCCTACTGCTTTCTACATGAACGTTAAACACAGTGGTTACTTAAGGTCATTCCCATCAACCTCAGTTTTAATTTTGCTTAGTGCTCGTTTGTAAATGTTAGTTATGCTGACATGCGAAAGTAAGACGTTGAACAACAATAATATACCGGCCAATAATGAGCATGTTAGCATTCAATCATTGTCTTTGTTTTGGTTTCTTCTGAGTTATGGTTTTGAATCATGATTTGTAGCTCATTTCTTGGATGTGTGTACACCTGAGATCTCAGCATGTCATTGATATGAATCCAGTGCATTGATTCATCCCTTTTCATTGTTTATTATCAGTGGTGTCAGATAGTGTCCTGAAGTAATCTCGGCCCATATGCATTGGTTCATGCTTTTCTGTTAATGTTTAATTTTGTCCTACAGAGCTCTGCATGCAGGTCCCATCTGTTGTGGTATTGCTGGTGGAGTGGAGCCCATTCTTCACACCCATATGGACAATGGCTTGGATTACAATGTCTTGAGCTTTTAGACCAAATTCTGCTCCATGTGTCTGTTTCTGTCTTAATTGCACAGAAGACTGTGCAGGCATTTTCTTTCAGTGCTCCCTCTCTCTCTCATCCTCATCTTCTGCTGTCAGAGCCTCAGTGAGAATATAGACTATAATTGGCACTTAATTGCTGCCGTGGCAACAGTGCTATTTAAGCCTACGCGCTCTGCAACAAAGGCCTATAGTGTGCACACACACACTCACAATAAAAAGAGGAAGGAAGACACACTTATCCTTCGTTCCCTCATTTTACTCCAAGTGTTTATGTTTTTTTACGCATAGACACTAGTTATGATAGTGAGGTTTTGCCTGGAACTGCGTGTGTGACAGCAGTCATACTTTACTGCTCCACTGAGTTTACACAGCAGACATAATAATAAAACCCATCATGCCTTGCCTCCCGTTGCCATAGTGATTCAAATCAACAGTTTTCCTCCTGGGGGTCAGAAAGCTACAACAGGTCCTGAGGTCATTTTGGAGAGGTTGCAAAACGATTTGTACTCCATGAGTTAAAGTTACATCTGTTGACAGTGATGATCTTGACCTCATTTGAATTTTATTCTGATTAAACTGACAGAGTAGTGAGACTTGTCAATATTGAACCTCATCTCGAATTATCTATTAAACCACTAGATTCCCTTTGAAGGAAACTGTGCTTTATTTTTGTGGCAACATTCATCATTTTCAATAACATTGTGTTAGTCAGCAAAATAATTGCTGACTAATTGCTCAGAACATAACAGCATTACTAGAAATCTAATGTGGCAACAAACATGAGCAGTTAGACAGCTTTGAGAGATAAGCGATACATCGCTGTTTTGCAAAACTCGTGATCTTGCTTGCAATTTTTCTTCCTCTTTACTCTGGAAAGCCATGAGTGTGCACAACTAAGGCAAGTATGGTAGTTTTTATATGCATACATATGTTAGGGCTGCAACTAACCATTATTATCATTATTGATTAATCAGCCCATTATTTTCTTGATTAATTGTTTAATCGTTTGGTCTATAAAGTGTCGAAAAATTCAAAATACTCTCTTGAGCGACTAATGGTTTAATTGACTAATGGT
The DNA here is from genome assembly GCA_037975185.1 of Centropyge bicolor. Taxonomy (NCBI): domain Eukaryota; kingdom Metazoa; phylum Chordata; class Actinopteri; family Pomacanthidae; genus Centropyge; species Centropyge bicolor. The sequence continues at coordinate 11,617,315 of JBBMOC010000004.1, read as the reverse complement.
TGCAGTTCCAACTTATGTACATACATGTATGATCATATTACTGCTCCTGTTTGTTGCCTGGTTAGATCTATTTTTTCCTTGCATTGGATCACTGAGCATTGGCAGAGACATGTTATCATAATCAGGAGAGAAAAAGTTGAATCATGCACCGCTTCCTTTCAGTCCCTTCTAACACCTTCATTGTCACACTGCACAGCAGTGAACAGTATAAAGTATCTGTTCTGCACCACCTTGTTCTTGTGATTAATGAAGCTACCACATAACACGTTTCGACTGAATTAGATATTCAAACACAATATGAGTAATTGATGAAAATATTCAGGGTCTTGTGCATCGCTTCGTGCACATTAATGTTTCCACTGTGTTATAGTAGTGGGCAATGTTATGTTTTGTTAATGTTACTATGGCAACTTGGCTTCAATGAATCCCCACCTTTTTCTTGCCACTGAATTCACCTGTCCGCCACTGTGCAAAGAGACTTCACTACACACTGGAGAAACACTCAGAAACAAAAGGCTGCATTCACAGCCAGCAACTCTGCACATACATCTGAAACATGGTGGCACCAAAAAGCGGCTAAAACACCTAATTGTTAAAATTGTTTGTCATGTGCCTTGTAATTGGACAACAACTAATCAACCTAATATTTTAGAGTAAATGCAACAGAGTCAACTTTCTTTGTCAAATGGTTTAGGTCCTGGTTTGGTGGGCTGAACGCAGCTCCGACACTGTAGAGGACATGTATTGGAAGCATGGTGATCTGAAACCAGTCAGCCTGCTGGGCAGTGGAAGATGCTTCAGATGAAATGTTTCTGTCAGAGAGCCAAATGGCTTGTGCCCAAAACTGAACCAGAAGGTGTTTTTCCAAACCACACCACCTACTTGCTAACTATATTTCCTTCAGATCTTTCAATGTGACCTTTTTCTCAGCATGATATGGAAAAAAATATGTTAATGCAATGCATAAATATATTATGACTGGAATGTGGTCAGATGAGCCTGACCACATCCGGAGGTAGTCTGTTTCGCATTGTGTTTGGATCTTAGGTGGGTGTAATCAGTACAACATGCTGGCATCTGTACGCAACATACTTCTTAATTTATTTGCTTTAGCTAACACAGACTGAGCATGTGAGAAGGCTGAAAGAAACACGCCTCTAATTATTGATTATACATCTATTCAGTGCCATAAAATCACCAAAAGATGCATTATTAGACAGTACTGTGCGAAAAATGAAAGCAATATAAGTGAGAAATGAATAATGGTGTGGACTGGGTTCATCTATACAGATGAATTGCTGTTAACAAGGCATATAGTTTATCTAGTCACAGCATGGCCTACTATTTCACAAAGTTTATAATGTTTCCCCAAACACACACAAAACACTATGATTTTTTGATGAGTCTCTGATTTGCCGGTACCTCAAATTGCGCAGTTTTTGTTCTGGAGGAAAGAGATTTAATCTCAGTCAGGGTAACGAGAACCCCGTGAATGAGATTGTTTATTATCCAGATAACGTATCTGGATGCAGATCACATTTTAATCCCAGGTGTTAATCGGGTGTCTCTCTATGTCAGATGGGGTGTCTGTCAGTGTCTCCTCCTTACCTGCCGCACACAAACCCACCAGTCATCTCACTATTATTCTTTCTTCTTGTCTTTCCATTTTCTCTCTGCTCTGGATTTTACTTGTATCCTTTTCTCATTTATAGCCTATCAACTACCTCTGTGTGTGTGTGTGTGTGTATGTGTGTTTCAGGAAGTGGTCTATCTTTTCAATGGCATCGAGATAGTGATACGCAATTCAAGCAGATTACTTTGTATTCAAAGCACATGAAAATAATGGTGGTGAGTGTGTGTTAATGTGTGTGTACGTGGTCTGCTCAGTGATGACGATAGTTTGGCGTTGGATAATTGTCCTTGTCCATGCTCTGTCATTATCGGGCCTTCTGCTATGTGGATGTGTGCCTTTGTGTGTGTGCGTGTATGTGTGTGTGCACATGCAGTTTTCGTGTATTCAGAGGCAACCGCTTCCGCTTTGATTAAACTGCTAATTATTGATTGGGCAGCAGCAGACCTACCGAGCTGACATTATCCCTCTCTGCATGCATGTATGTGTGTTACTGTGTGTGGATATGGGTGTTGGAGCCATATGCACCCAGAAAGCTAACCGACGTTTGCCCCAGCACCTCTTGTCATTTAGCGCCAATTGTTAAACATCAAATCATTTTTTTTGGAGGCTCTGCAATTCGATTTCATTTTAATAAGCGATGTTGTTCTTACCCAGTTGTATTTAGAGTTCAGATCGATGTTATTACAGCCAAAATGAAACTTGTACAATTTAGATACTGCAGATAAAAGCCCTTCACAGCGATAGGAGCAGGGACAGAAACCTTTGGAAAGGCTCTGTCATTGTTAAGAAGCTGATAAAATTGCAGTGTGAAGGAGTGGCTGCCGGAGCGGTGTTCCCCAAACACTGAATAATAGGGAGTTAACAAAGGGCTACAGATTAGCTTGTGCAGGGAGAGTTTTTTTTTTTTTGATTGAGCTTAATCTCGTGAGAGACTTGCTAACATTCTGCACTTAATGAATTTATGCAATTACTCTGCGCCACTAATGACATTTCACAGCTTCAATTTATGTCAACTCCACTGTACCTTAGCACTTTCTGAGCCAACAGAAGGGCATTACTGCACTGAGGATACATGGCTGCACCATTGACTTACAGCTCTTGTTTAATGAGCCTGTTTGTGTACTTTATATATACTGGTTATAGACTTCAGCCATGTCTTAATCTATCATAAGGTTACTTTTATTTATCAAATGCAGATTTACAGGCCTCCTCCCAGTGTATGATCATTCACAATGACCCTCAGAAAGAAGCTCTTGCTATTTGACTATTTGAAGGGTTGAGTCCGAAAACTAATTTTTACTATCATTGTTTTACTGCAGCAGCTAGAAACAGTGCAAGGTCATTTAAAAAACATGCGCCAAATGAAATCTGTTTTCAGCAGTTTTACCCTGCTTCCAGGTGGATTTTTGCTTTCAGTAAAAACAGAAAAATGTGATGACTGAACAACTTTTTAGGCTGAATGTATTTTCAGCTTGACATTGAGAAACACTGATGGCTGCTGTCAGTCTCCATGTTAAATGTGTCACTGTCACCTTGTCAGCCTATTCTAGTCTCTCCGTTTCTATCTCTGTCTTACACTGTGTGCGTGAGACAGACTGTTTCGCTGTTCAGTATGTGCTTGATGGAGAAGGACACAACCTGCTACTGCCAATACATCTCCTTTCGATGCACTGACAGAGGCAGTGGAGCTCGACTGACACAATTACACAGGTTCATACAGGAGGAAATGCAATCATTGTTGCCGCAGGTAACAGTAAGTGGGGACTGCCAGCTAGTCAACCCCCAACACACACGCACGCACGCACACACGCACAGCCCACTTCGTGAACTCAACTGCCAGATGTTATACAACCCCCCTTCCTCCAATCAAATGAAGCCCACAGGTCCTTGTGTGTGTGTGTGTGTGTGTGTGTGTGTGTGTATGTGTGTGTGTGTGTGTGTGTGTGTGTGTGTGTGTATGTATGTAATATATTTAGGCTTGATAAAATGTGAAGTAAACCATGCTGTGTTTCTGCTGTTGTGGTAGTGGTGCTGGTGTGTGTTTATGAACCTGCAAGTACACAAACCCTCTCTCCTGACCTTTTTCCTCATTTCAGTACAGTTCATTTTTCTTTCAGTTCTTCCCACCATTCAGACATAATACTCAGCATGAATGAACAGTGCGTGTGTGTGTGTGTAAGTGTAAACGATGCACAAATCTGCACCCGCAGTTTATGTGACAAATTAAATTAAAGAAACAACATAAAGTGTCCTGTTCAGGTACTGAGACACCACAAGCCTCCAGAAAAGCTTCAGTGCTCTTTGAAATAGAAAAGCATCTATTCCCTCATTTGATGTTTTGATGACTGTGGTAGAGAACGGAGTCTTAACGTGTTGGTAGGTGTTTCATCTGGTTAAGATCTAGTCACCATGAGAACTGTAGTAGGGTTGAACATTTACCTGTGATTTTTTTGATTTACATATTTCACACACTGCTTCATTCACTTAATGAAAGATATTTTGCCCCACAGCTGAACTAATAACTTCCATTTTAGCATGAAGGACATATTGGAAGACACTGCTACAGGTGAAGCTGATCCAATTATATTACTACTAGTATTAATAATGACTGCATTTCAAGGTCAAAACTCTATCTACCACAGTTGTGTGAAAGTGTTAATGAGGTTTGGAAAAAACTCTTTGTTTCAGTACTTCATTCCCCATTATGGTAATTCACATGTGTACGCCAACTCACTACAAATCCTGGAATCCTATTTTTAGTTTTCTGGGGACATGGAACCAGATTTTGGCAAGAATTCCAGAGCGATACTGGCATCTCAGTTCTTCCATTTCATATCTGTATGTGGAAATGTATATCAGGATGTAATGATTAATGTTCTATGATTGCTGTGGTAAACAGAAAATAATGTTGATTTAAATTTTTAATTTTTAATGACTGATATTTTGGGCACTTTGGGGCAGCAGGAACAAGCTGTGTACACAAAACTGATATTATCACCTTTTAAGTGGATATGGTTAACAAACAGTTTCCTATTTACCCGTCCAGCAGATACGGAGCAAAATTAGAACGACTGAATGGCTGAAGCAAAATCATAAAGTTGTTAGCAAAACCACAGCAATGAGCCAATGGATGCTAAATGCTCCATAGAGTTGAGTGGATGTGCAGAGATAGGTGATAATTCTCTGTGTGTTTGTCACCATAAGAATCCTCATTACACATTTTCACTTTATGTTCCAGTGTTATTATAAAAATATGGACTATGGCAGCTTTTAGCAGTTGTTCCTCCGTTTCATAATGTATTGCCACTGAATCAAGCGCAAGTGAAGCTGCAATCTGCCCACCTGTGATGATTAATAAGAACTGCAGCTGTGAAAATGTAAGAGTCACTGTGTGCCGTAATTACCAATACCACTGATGTGAGATAGAGTTCAAGCTAACAGTTGTGTCTAATGCAAGGGGAATGTGTGTTTTTAGTAAGTGCACCAATGTAGCAGAGTAATCATTTTTTAGTGACTCAGGAAGCAGAAGTTTTGAAAGATCATCAAAGTGAACTGGCATTGTTTTGCTACTGTTTTTATTTTTTTTATGTCAGACATAATGTGTTTGTTCTCTACTGTTATAATTGTGGGATTATTGGGATTATGGGGGAGGGGGGTTTAGTGCAGATTAGAGCTGAGCTCACGCACTGTCAGTTGGGTAGAAGACACCCCTCATACACAAACACACACACACACACACACACACAGAGGCCTGGAGTGTGTGATAGAGAGATTTAAAGCTTATGCTACAGCGTGCATCCTTGTGTGGCTTTTTTTTCCAGTAGATGTTCATTCATGTATGTTCCAGTTTCTCTCTCTGAGTCTGAGTGAATGAAAAGCTCAGAGTGTGTGTGTGTGTGTGTGTGTGTGTATACAATTCTTGTTTTGACGTCACCGAAACCCACAACAGCCATTATCGGTGCAAGCAGGTGTCTATTGTGTGTGTGCACGTGAGGCACTTGAAGAGATCTGATTGGTCATCGGACAGTCCACCTTGATCACCAGGGGCAACTGGCAGTATGATCACTTGTCACTGTAAAAGATGTGTGGAGCGTGATGTGAGAGACAAAGAGAATGGCAGAGGGAGGGAGAGGAGGAGGGGAGCGAAGGTGAGAAGAAGAATGAGATTCTTGCTGAGCGGCGTGAGAAAAACATGGAGAGCAGGCGCTGCAGGACAGGCAGCAACAAACCATTTCCTCTGCGTGTTTACCACTGTGATGGTACGCTGCTGTTCGGCCTTGTGGCAGATGGGTGGCTTGTCAAATGTGCTTTGCTCTAAAGGGCTCGAGGGCTTTCTGCACAGCAGCGCTCACACAGTGATGTGATAAAGGACTCATTCACAACAGCCATGAATGAAAACCTCAGCAAGAAGGAGGAGGAAGGTGTGTGACGATTTAGTGTGGTGGTCGACTGTATGAAAGGCAACCCAATGTGAAATTCATTTTCTGGGCAGGCAGGGCCGCAAGATGGAGAAATTTAATTTGTGAATTGAGTCTTGACTGATTTACCTATAAGGCCTTGACAGATATTAGAATGACATGTTCAATCAATAGAACAAGGTTAGCAGAGCGATCTTAAACCATGGTTGGCCAACACTTTTTCTTTCTTTCTATTACTCCTATTGCATAGTGTGTTTTCAGATTCTTTTTTATGAACCCAAATGCTTTGCTAGTTTTCTTTCCTTTTTTTCATAATTCTAATAACCGTTTTATTTGCAAGTCTTTGCAAGAATACAGTGATGACGATGATGATGATGATGATGATGATGATGATGGCACTAAAGCAGATGAACATTTAAGGGATCACCAATCAAATTCCAGTTCTTCCTGAGAGGGACGAAAATTCAGCTATATTAATAAATACTATTATAATTATAATAATTAATAATAAAACCCCCTAAAACAGTCTTGTAGAGCTGCTAGTTTGGTTTCTCAAATGCTCAGAGAATTATGGCTCCGTAGTTCCCCTCGTCTCCATTAAGCATTTTAGCTTCTTTGAGCGAACTGTTTTGGTTCTACAGCTGACAGTAATGTTAGCAGGCTGGTGATCATAGTGGAGTGTTTAACATCTTAAGAGCCAAATATTTGCCACAGGAGTTGGTAAAGACCAAAAACAGAGCTAAAATATTGGACTTTTATATTGGACAGAAACATGACTCCAAATAAACGGCAGATGTTTGCTAACATGTTCACCACAATAACTTTGTAACATATGATAACAGGCCAATGTCAATATTGTCTTAACAGTTTGTTCCCCTGTCCTCCAGTGGAGAAAAAACAAATCGGTCAATCCAGTAAGCATGCAGTAACATCCAGTAACAGTGTGTTTTACAAAGACATATAAAAGTTGATACAGATTCAGCCGGTTTACTTCTAAGCCTGGATTCCAGACTAGAAAAAAGACCTCTGGCTGAGAATGTCAAGCCTCGTACAAGCTTATATGGGACTAAAGTCTAAAGTATAGCAAGCAGCCGAGTCATGAAGTGCCTTAAAAGAGCCTTCTTGTGATCTTATATTCAATATCATTGTGCATGTAGCCGGTGTCAGAGCATGATAAATGTGGATTTGTGTCAGCTGCAGGTAGCCTGAATGTTGTACAGGGTGAAATGACAGAGGAGGACAAAGAAGGAGGGGAGAGAAACAGAGAGAGAAGAGATAAGGATAGAGAGATGTTTACTGTGACACCGGCGAAGCTGAAGGCAGATCGACACAGGAGTCAAGACACGGTTCAGGCAGATTAACTCGCAATAGGCTCATCTTCATTCATCTCCCTGCTCGTCTTGCTGACGCACACACACACTCATACAAGAACTGAAAGACATGGCTGAATTTAAATTTCCAAAGCCTAATATCGGTGCTGTGATTATTATTGAGGCTCATCAGTTTTTATGAAAGCGCTAAACAAAAATTTTAAATTATTTTCAAGCATAGCAGTCGTCATAAGTGAATAAATAAAATATATTGCTAATGTTCTAATGTTACACATGATGGATCCAATCATATTACCACTGCAGTGTAATTTTCTGCATATTAGGATAATGAGATACCTGTACCAATTGTAAATGGGATCCTTTTGTTTGCTATGCTTAATCTGCAGCAATGGCACAGAAAATGTCTCAGTTCTCTGAAAATGCAAAGGCTTAAAGGGGCATTCCACCAATTTTACACATGGAGTTCAGTTTACTCATCATGAGGAGCTCTACTCAGTCTGTGAAAGCAGGGTTATAATGTAATATCTTATATTACTGTAATAGCTTAAACTACAGGCCTAACTAGCATGAGACAATACATTTGTAACAGAAAATGTGTGAAAACTAGCAGCACAGATTTTGAAAGATATGGGCCATTTACCAGACAGGGAGGGTTTTGGGGTTTGTTTTCACATTTTTTGTCCATTGTGATTTTGGAACATGAGCTATAGTAGGGACCAAAAGAAGTGTTATCTCAAGCTCTGATACTTCCAGTTTGACCATTATTTTTTTTAATGTGTCTCTTGTGCTCCAAATTTATGGAAGCAAAACACTCAGTCACTGGAGTTCTCACTGAATGCAACAGCGAAGGTGCTAACTGCATGAAAAGACTGCAGTGATTTAATTTGATTGATGCTTGCCGGTTTTTCCTTTCTGGCAAAAATGCTGTCTAGGTGATATGCATTAGGACTGCTAGACATATTTTTGAGCAAGGCTTGTCCTCAGGTAGCCTATGTGCTGCTGCTAGAACATCCTTTACATAAACACTCAATGTGCTCCTTGTTTCTATCATGCTGGTTTATGTGAGGGTGTAGATTTAAGAGTGAGTTTCTCTATTCCAGATGAATTTCTTGTAAATTAAACCCTGCAGGTTGTACGTCTTCCCCCCGCAGCTGACAGAATCCAATTTGGTTCTCTGCTGCTCCGAGTCATAAAAACTTAAATGTGAAAACCAGTAGGACACCAGGTTAGATTTTCCACTAAATGATATGCTTGGGACTCACGTGACGTTTTTGTTTCACAGAGGAGCGTTTTCTGAGGTGGTGCTGGCCCAGGAGCGGCTGACCGGCCGGATGTTTGCAGTGAAGTGCATCCCCAAAAAGGCTCTGAAGGGGAAGGAGAGCAGCATCGAGAATGAAATCGCTGTGCTGAGGAAGTGAGTGCTGTTAGACAAACACACACATACACGCACACATAAGCTTCCTAATTCCTGGTTACCGGGGCAACTGTGCATCTCCTCTCTTTTCCACGCACCCCAACCCCCCGCCCCCAGGTCACGATCCACAGCCCACCTACTACACACACACATCACGACTGAAACTTCTGTCTGTCTGAGCATGAAACAGCTGCACAATATTAACCAGGAGATTACTGTCATGACTTCTGCTTAAATACTGCATAGATAAAATACATTTGAATGGTCCAGGCGATGCAAAGAAAAGTTTCTAATTCTAATGGCTGAATACTTAGGAAAAGAAGTTAGGAAGGTTGGCTGATTGAATTGCTTTTGAAAGACACACCATGAGAAGATTTCCTGTTACTGTCAATGCATTTAGAGTACAGGAAATGTTTAACACAAGCCCCCAGAAAGAGCGCTTTCAAAAGAAAAGAAAAACATCAAGGACTCGTACACACAAGCACGTAACCACACGATTACACAGAAACGGCAAACTGCTGGGCTTCTCTGACAATACAGATGTATTGCACCATTAAGTACAATGAATTAGTTAATTTGACTGCACTGTGTAACATTAGAGAAGAGGAGAATTGCCTCCAGTAATGAAGGAGAGACTCAGACATTCATTTCAGCAAATGAGTGTCATTAGTGTAAACAAATGAGAGCATAAGTGAGCAGACTGGCAGTCTCTACCAGCCTGTACACTATGAGACTCCAAGTTGGCTTCAGAGGAAAATCTGCTGGATTACTTTATGGCACAAATCTGGAAGAGGATGATATCCTTCCACAGCAAATAGAGCTAAGAGTCTATTGGTAGAAAGGATAATAGGAAAACAGTGAATTTTTGAGAAATGTATTGTTAATTTGGAGGAGCACAAATTTTAATTATACCACCTGTATTACAGTACGTAGAGGCCAGCAGTGTCACCCTGATAGTACTTTATTCCTCATTTCTCATCGTAAAAAATTTCCAGGGAGTGTCCCGGCTCGAGAGCTAAAAATAGACAGTGTGCAAACCAGTGGTCTCATTAGTTCACTGCCATTGTACCAAGATATTACTTAAACCCTAAAAATAGAGATTGCTCATCTGTGAGATACTGCTGTGATGATCACTCAGCCTTCAACAAACAACAGTTACTACATTTTGCTATCCTAAAAGACCATAAAGCTTTGATTTTTATGAAATTATTTCAGTTGTCCGCTCAGCAATTCTGCCTTTATTTATCTTCCTTTGAGTTAACTGGGTAAAGATAGACAGGAACATAGGGATAGAAAAGCAATGTGTGCCTGTGAACAACAAGTAAAAATGCTCAAATGCCCTCAAATTATTTATTGTATGAAAATAATTTCCAGAGATAAGAGGTAAAAATGCCACACATTACATGTTTCGGTGTGCAGCTGCTCCAGCTGCGTGGAACAGTAATAGAGGACACATGCAGTCGAAATCCATGAATGAGAACAACTAGCTGTAGCATAAAGCCTGTAATCTACGAGAGGGCTTTTCTGAATGCTCTCCTCTGCCATTACACTCAGACTGTTTGCTGCCAGCTCTTCATTATCCCAGCCAGGGCTTGAATACACACACATTATCCTTTTTCAACCTGCACGCCTGTGTGTGTGTGTGCGTCCATGTGTGTGTGAGTCACGTCTCAGGTCTGCCATCGCAGAGGTCACATGCTCCATAATAAGTGTTAAATGCTCACCTGCGTGCCTGCTGTGCATTCCTGTATGCACGTATGTTTGTGTGTGTGTAGTCCATGTATTCCTCATGTTGTGGGGACATAAATCTGTGAGATACTGCTTACATAGTTACATTATGGGACTTACCTTCCTTATGGAGACAAAATACTAGTCCCCATAACATAAGTCATTAAATTTTAGGTTGAAGACTTTTGAGGTTAGGGCTAGAGTCAATCTTCAGGACATAAATGTAAGTCAATGTAATGTCCTCTGGAGTGGAAACACGACTGTGTGTGTGTGTGTGTGTGTGTGTGTGTGTGTGTGTGTGTGTGTGTGTGTGTGTTTGAAGGAGATAGACCAGGGGGAATTACCTCTGTTCACAATGCGAAAGATGATTAACCCACAAGCCCACACACAAAATCAATCGTGGTTCTACAAGGTATGAGGTGTTAGGAGAACGAATGTACACCTACACACACATGCACACGTGCACACACGCACACACTGGCACACACAGAGGGATGGAAACATCCTCATCACAGCCCTGTAACCATGGAGAAATCAGGAGAGAACTGACAGAAATGAGCAGAAAGGTGAGGGGGAGATGAAAATAGGTTTGAATGTCTGAAAAAAATTGTGCTGGGAGGAAACGAACATTAATATTTTTTGTGAGAAACTTTCCCTTCTCTTCTCTAATCTCACTTACTATTTCCTGACTGATTTAAAGTGAAGCTGCCCTGTCAGTTTGACAAATGAAGTTGAGTTTCAGTGTTTAGCAGTTGACATTAACAGTCTCACCTCAAGGTCCGATGATGTTTGCTGGCAATTAATACAATTTAAAAATATTAAAATCTACATTTCCATGACAACTGGGCAGAAGGTCATGTAATGGCTAAGCTGATAAGAGCTACTAAATGGACCTTGAAGTGAGGCTGTTTTGTCAGTTGAGAAATTAAAGTTAAAAAATGCTGAAATCTGGATACTGAAGTCTGGATTATAAGGTCACGTCTAGATAAAACACTGTCAGAGTATTACTCTGGATTATCAGTTATGTTTATTCATGTAGCAGAAATGTAATGGGGAAACAACATTTTTGCCGTTCAACAGCAATCATTAGGATTAAAAGTCTTTTAGTACTGTTAATGGGTTATTATGGGATGTAGGACATGTTGCAGCTTTGAGATAAAAAGCTTTACTGATGGTTTGTCTTTGCTTTGCAGGATCAAGCACGAGAACATTGTGGCGCTGGAGGATATTTACGAGAGTCCTGACCACCTCTACCTGATTATGCAGCTGTGAGTCAAAGTTTTATGTTCTCTTATGTCGCTCTCTACTTGAGTTAGGAAGATTGAGGGGAGAGTGGCATGCAACTAAGGGTCGCAGCTGGATGTTGCTGTTCACAATCAGCGCCTAAAACTTCTATACTGACACTTCAGATTTGTAACAGGAAGCCTGTGTTACAAATTTAAATAGTTGGTAGTTTACAAGGGAATTTGTTAAAATTACAATGATCTCTTCAGTTATTTATAAAACACTATGTATGTGCCAAACATTCTTAATACTCCATCTCTGTATTTTTTCACACCTTTAATCTTATTCTTTTGCCCACACACCCATCACCACACACACAAACACACACATGCTGATTTTTCACTTCAGTGACAGATCTTTTGAGATGACAACAACTCACACACTAACACACACAAAAAGCCCACTCGTCCTCCCACGCACACAAGCACAACACACAGCTACAAGGCCTCGATTACATCAGTAGCATCTCAGCTTTGATGGTCAGCTGTAAAGGGAAGCAGGATGGCCCGTGGTTCACCCATGGGTGCCCTACTAACCTCCTCTGCAAGGTTCCTTACTGATTACATAAGATGAGAAGTTGGTCTGGAAGTTTGGCGTTCCTCCTGGAAACATTTCAGTCAAGTTCAGGTAGAAGTCATGACTGTGGATTACACAACAGTAACTATGTTTACAACCTGATGTCAGAGGATTATCTGTCCACCTTCCATGTGTTTCTTGGATTTCTCTGCCAGTTAAAATACTGGAAAGTCGTCTTTTGTTATACTGCAAAACCACAACTTTTTAATTTTGGATTAAGGGAATTAATTCTTAAATTTCCTTTGAATGACATTAAACTGCTAATCCACAAGATTTTGTGGCACTCTGTCCTAATACTTGAATAAAGAGAGCACTAAGATGACAGCTTTGTATCATATTTGCTTTGTACTCTTGCATTAATTCCCAACAAACTGCTGTGTTGCATCAGGAAATGGAAATAAGTCTTCACAGCAAGGACATGTAAACAGACATATCATTAAATCCTTGTGACCTGGCTATAGACTGAATAACTGTAGCATGATATAACTCAGTAATAGAAAGCAAACATTCATTCATTCATTTTAATTAATTCATGAATTTTAATACTGTTTACTGTTTAATACTGTTGCTTAATAGCCCACCTAGTTTCATCATTTGATATGTTCACAGGTACAACTGGCATAAAATAAACTCCAGAATACTGAATTGATTTCTTCAGTTACTTTGAGATTGAATTGTTTAATCACTTTTTCTGTGAATTAGTTCTGGAGGTTATGTAGCAGCTGGACGTCATAATCAATCCTCTGTTTGTTATTGCAATCAGTTGGACCAGTAAGATTCAAGTTTTTCAATGGTTTACAGCAAAATAACTATGTTTTAAAAGGCAAGCAAATCAAAGGCACTTCAGAGCAATAGCAGAAAATTAACGTTCACTGCCCTTAATGGCTTACAGTTTATCACAGAATTAATAGTCACAGTTGTGGGGGAAAGCTGGCAAACGTGTTGGTAGCAAAGGTTGGAAACAGAGATCTATTGTATCTTAAACAGGTTGTTGTAATGTGGATGTACAGTAGTGACATTCTCTGTTATAGGTTAATAAGGTAAATGTGTCACCTAAATAGGTCATTGTGACACAGTTAAGTCAGACCTCATCGGATAATGGAAGTTTTAACTGACACCACTGATATTTACTGGTATTTATGCTCAGCAGCAGGCGGAGCGCTGCTTTGTGACATTTTCAATTCAGGCTAAAGACATTCATCTGGAGAGAAGTGCAGCGTGTCTGCTGTAGATTTACTGTAAGGCTAAAAGCTTTAGGAGTATTATTTCCCTGGTAATGCATACTTAAAGGGTAACAGTAACAGTCTTTTTTTGTGGCCAAGCTGTCATCAACAAAAAGCCCAGAAAACAGGTTAAATCCATAAAGCTGTCAGCAGTCAGTCATTGTGGCAACAAGGGGTAATTAAGAGATAATGCTAAGATGAACTGTAACAATAATAACTAACAGAAGCAAAAATAGAAAAGAATCACATTGAACTGACTCAGCATTGTCAGTTATAGCACAATATCTGTGTAAACCATGTGATGCTACTGTAAACCTGTTGTGCAGCTTGTTGATCATTCATTCAACTTGTCATTTGTGAGGAAGAGTGAGGAAGATTGCATTTTTTTTCACACCCAAAATTGCTTAATGTAGTTAAGCATTAGTTATGCCTGTCCATTTTTTTCCAGATATTCACATGGTAAATATAGAAACACATTCAGCCTTTCACAGAGCTGAAATTACTCCAACATGCCTGCAGAGAAGTGTGTTACATCACCTGAAATCCTCTGCTGGCCAGACTTCAGTTAAAGGTCTTACTCCGATTAAGCTGTTTACCTACCATGATAACCTTTTGATTTGAGTTTCCTGTGGTCGTGAATAAACCAGTTAACAGAGCATTTATGTTTCCTGGACAGCTGCCACCACTTGTTTGTTGCATTTACTATTGTTGGTTGAGAAGGAAAAGATAATCTCTGCTCAGTCTTGACTTTAGCATTCAATACTGTTCAAGGCAGTTATACCTTTTAGTACATGGACAAGTTTACTAATTACAGCTTGAAATTCTTTAACTAGACTTTATTAAAAGGAGATAACAACACATATGATGCGTAAAAGTGATTACCACCAAAATTAGAGACTCCATTTTATCCAGATTTAAAAAGTAGGACTTTATCACCTGAGGAAGTTTTACTGAAATATTACTTATCACTGCTGCCGTTACTCTGTCTCTGGGCAACAAAGGAGTTTATTACAAAGAGCCAAAAAGTCCTCATGTATTGCTTTTTAGACCTGTAGTCTTTTCATTGCTTTCACAGTATTTTTTTCTTCAGTCATTCTGATAGGATAAAACAAATTCCTTTCACAGCAAAAGACTGTTTTAATTTTTTTAATTCAAAGAAAGTGTGACACATACTGTAACAGGAAAGACCCCTCCTCCGCTTCTTCGTCGTCCTCCTGCACACCTCCTTCTATACTTGCAACTGTTTTCTCTCCTGTCTAACACCATCTGCTCTTCTCTTCTTTCATTTCATAGCTTCCTTTCCTCTCATATCACACCTTATTTCCACCGCCATCACCTCTTGCCTTTCGCCTGCCCACTTGCATTTTTCCTTTCTTCCAATTTTTTTTTTTTTAAGGATACCATCTGCTCATGAAATATGGGACGGTTTCCACACTTTGAGGGTCAAATGTAACACCTGGGTTATAGCATTTCAGGGTGACCTTGGGAATTGCAATAGGTGGCATTATGAGCATAAGAGATTTGTTGTGAAGTTTTAGCAAAACATAAAATGAGAGGTAGCTGCATTTTTATTATTTTGGATATGTAACCCTTTATACTGTGAAAGAGGTTGGTCATACCGATGAACCCACAGAGTTATATCATCTGACTCTGCAGTTCTCCTCAGCTCTACAGAGCAATTTATCATCTTTCAGCTTGTTTTGGTTTTACAGCCCACAGCTTCACTGTTTTGATACAGTCTTACGGCTCTCATTAGCATTTTGTTCGCAGCTGTTGTCAGTAGAAAAAGCTTAACATGCTTTTCTGCCTTTGTGATTGTTGTAATTCGTATTTTCGCTCATGCCACTTTTTATTCTATTTACCTAATGTTTTCGCTGTTTGAGGATTCTGCGTGTCTTCAGAGAAATACTTCACTGTGAAAAACATGTTAAAATATAGAAGACCCAGTGCAAAAGCATCAGAAGAGAGAGTAGTTCAGTCTCCCTTTTCATCTGGCCTCAGTGCTGCAGGCTGTTCTTCCTTAAGCTGTACACAGTAGCTTCATCATTATACAACTGATCTGCTGAAACACAGAGCATTCGTGTCCATCACTTGCTGTAACTGGTGACAGCAAACTGTTCTGTCGAATCACTAATTTCAGCTTCAGCAAACATGAAAGTGAGGTTTTCTGGTACATGAATTTGTACCAATCACTACTGTAATAAGTAACCTCATTTGTTATAATTATGTGCATTTATTGAGATGTCAGGAGGTTTTTTTTCCAGCAGACAGGAATCTCATTTAGGAACAAGGATTTTTGAATATTTTCTGTGTAATTGCAGTGTGGCAGATCGATGCAGTCTGACAGCGTTCCTTCGCTCTCGTTCATCACAGCTTGTCTTACGTAACCTTGACCGCAGGGAGGCAATCAGTCCGTGCTGCTATGAAAATCGATGCAACCGAGTGCAACCAGGACTCTATATTGATGGTTGTATCGTGAATTGCATATGAGTAAACAATAAAAAAGCGCATGTAGGGTAGAGAGAAACAAATTCGGAAGAAAATATTTCAAAGTAAACTGTCATCAAACCTTTGATATGATCTGTTGCCAATAAATACCAAGTTGTATCATTTTATTTAATTTATGATGCTCAGTTCATTTATGCAAGTGAGTGTCCTTATATCCTGATAGTATCAAATCAACATGTGAATGTGCACCTCTGCCATTTTAACAAGAGAACAGTGGCACAGCTACAACATCAACAAAGGAACACTGTAATATCTCAGGAAATGAAAGGCAATAAAACCAACAGATTTATGGCAAGAGGGAGATGGGTTGGCTCTGAGTTAAAAACAAAATACTTCCCAGCAAGCTCCCAAACACAGATACTCTAGGACAAGTGGGCAATTCTTCAGTGTTATTGATTATACTGATTTCTTTGTTGAAATTGTGTCATAACAATATGATCATACCGTCTCGTCATTTTGCAAAATTCAGTTGGCAAAATGAAGGATTTCTGGCAAATTATAAGACCAAAAATGACAAAATAAGGTTTTTGTATTACATTTGTGAATTAAGGATTTTGTCTGATGCAGCTCATAACAAGGAATACAGTTTGTTGCTTTGAACATTAGTGCAATGAAGTGAACAATGAAAAACTATTAACATTGTGACACTGATTTCAGCCAAACCATCCAGCCCTAACTTTAGTTTGTCAAGTTCTGTCTGACAGAATATGTGTTAGCTTAGCAACAATGTTAAGCTATATTTCCATTTTCTGTTATCTGTTCTGATATATTGTATTTTATTGGTATATTAAATACCAAGACCAAACCAGAAATGTGAATCTCCCTGCTTTAAGGTATGCAAGATTAAAATCAAGAAGTGTCATGTTTACATGCACACTTTACATGACTACTTTGCATAACCTTGTTAAGGTAATATATTAATTGTTTAGTTGATAATCTGTTTAATTTCTAGTAGGATGTGGGGTAGTCTACAAGTAATTTTTGGAAATTCTACAAAATAAGAGACAGATTTATTTTTATTGGTGTCCATTATTGTAGTTGGTGCACCCACAAAGACAAAGCAAGATGCGCCCAAATAAGATCTAATTATTGATCTATTGTAAATCGCTGTCTAACTGCTTAATTAGGTTATGTTTACACAAATTAGTTTAATGTAATTAGTGTAATTATGGTGTTTGTATTACAGTTTCCACAGAATTTCCTTACTCTGATTTAAGTGTTTGCCTGAGCAAAGATCGAATGGATCAAAGAAAGCAAAGGGGAGGTGTAAGTGCAGCCTTAGAAACAGTGGGACTTTCCTCCCCTGACAGCCAGTAATCTCCCCTCTCTGCTGTGATTAGTTAGTCAGGTCCCAAGACTCTAATGGCTCTTCATCTCTGCCATGGTGAACAGCATGTGTCACACATACACACACTCTTGAAAATAAGGCCTCCTGTCAGCCCATAATGCATAACCATTGCGAGAGAGAGAGAGAGAGCGATAACGAGTGCCTGCCTGTAAACAGATCAGCTGAAGGAGGAGAGATGGATGTAGACATGGCGAAAGGCTGACTCTACACCCAGAGATATGTTGGTGCTTTAAGAGAGCCGCTGAAGATAACTGAGAATTTGAAATGATGAGTTTCTATGTCAGAAATCTTTTTTTATTGTTGTTTTTATAATCTCAGTTTAGATTGAAAGTATGTGTATTCTATAAAGAGAAATTAAGTGAAAGGGAGGGAAGAAGAATATGTGTAGAGTGAATATTTGGCAGGTTTGTGATATCAAACCCAGTTTATATTTGCATAAGTGCTGTCATTTACAAATGCTGTATTATTTTAATGTGATGTCTCTCCCCCTGATTTATGCCCCTAACCTATTAGACATGGTCAACAAACTTCAGGAACCAATAAGAATGACTAAGAGTACAGGTGGTGTATGAGGCTGCACGTAGCATGTTTATGCTAGGCTGTGCACAGGCTATGCTCTAGGCTGTCTCTTTAACGATGCTGTCAGTACACATTGTATTTTGTTTATGTCAGCATAAGTGGCTAATTCTGTGCCAAATTGAAACCACACCCAACCAGCACAAATTGTCACTGTGCCGGTCAGATTTGGAGCCAACCCACTGACAGCACAGTCTGCATGCACCTACACAGAGCTCAGAAGAGGTTTAATCAGCCTAAACAAGTGCAAACACCTGTGTGGATGGACAGTGGGTGTGGAGAGACTTAAAAGGTCACTGCAGAAATGATAATGTTTCATGCTGTGAGAAAGTTTTTGAAAAGCGAGAACAAATGTCCCCATTTGGAGTTACTTTTAAAACTTGTTTTCCAGGAAGTTCTATCTGCAGAGAATGTCCAGAGATTTATCATTACAATTACATAACGTGTTTTCTGGCTCCTGGCTCTATGTGCATTCTTGATTGTGTGTAGACTGGAGCTGTGTCTGAAATCAGTCACCACTTCCTGAACACTTAGTAGTTGACTTTATAGTTAGCAATAAATTAAGATTTTTGACACTTATAACCATTAACACTGACAGGTCATTTTGTCATCTATAAAATGCAGTACATTGCATTGTGGGATTGTTATCACAAAGCCAGACTGCACATGCCATGTACACTACTTTTTTTGTTCAATTGTGTAAATTTTGAGGCAGATCCCATATTTTACACTCAAAATTCAGACACTCAAATAACATGGTGGACAGTTAATATTGTGTCGTGTAGTAAATAGGGAGCGGGGACATTAAGAGATTGACCTTTGACCTTCATACTATTTGACCTTGTGAGCTCATTTTATTGCGTATCAAATGAGAAAAGCTTGATAGACCATCCTTATTTTACTGGCTCTGTGTGTGTGTGTGTGTGTGTGTGTGTGTGTGTGTGTGTGTGTGTGTGTGTGTGTGTGTGTGTGTGTGTGACATTGTGTTAATTGTGTGTGCACGATATATGTTTGCCTTTGATGTGTATGTGTATGTGTGACCTTGTACATGTATTTGTCTGTATATGTGTGTGCTTGTGTGTCTGTGTGTGTCCCCGTGTGTTCTTGTGTGGGTGCTCCTGTCTGATTGCCATGGTCTCCTTACGCAAACGCTTACGCAACCATGCAGCCTGGTGGCTGATCTCCCTTTTGACGTGTGTGTGTGAGTGCGCGTGTGTGTGTGTGCGCGCGCGTGTGTTTAGCCCTTTCTTGTCATTCCCAGACATGACTGAAACCCAGTGAGTCGCTGCCCTCTTTGAAGAGGGAGGATTAGCAATTAATTCTGATCTTTTTTTTCAGAAACTTCATTAGAGTTTAACTTCCACAGGCTCTAATCTGATCTGTCGCCGTGACGACGCCCCACAGATACCCTGTGCAACTGTGTATGTGTGTGTGTGTATGCATGCACATGTTTGCCTTTGTGTATGTGCATATTTGTGGCCACTAATGTATATTAGTGCTTATGTGTAGATGTTTGTGTGTGTGTCCTTCATTATGTTTTAAAGCAGAAAGTAGGGCTGGGCGATAAAATAGTATCGATACAGGATCGTGATAAAAATGTATGCATTCAGGCAACGACAGACTGTACAACTCCTCGTACAGAGTGGACAGCAGCACAACTTCAGAGCAGAGCTCACAGAGGAGAGAATGAAACAGACTCTAGGACAGATTTTACTGGAGTCAACAACAACAATGCCCTTTGCCCATTGTTCATTGAGTGCAACAAAAAGAAGACTTGCTGATCAATTTGTCAAACACCTGTTGAGCAAGCAGAACACTAACTGGCAGAAATGTGACATCTTCAGCCACTCAACCCGCAGCCCCTTCTTAATCCACAGCTTGTTTGTTTCACACAGCCATACGAAGCTCATTATGCTAAAGCACTGAAAGTAAACTCTTGTTATCCTCCGAAGCTGAGGAAATCGTTGACAGAAAAGGTAATACAACATCTTTTATGTGGAAATGGATTGGACATCACAAAGCAACAAAGGGCAGATTAAGACGGTTGGCTGGTTACTACTACTATTATTACTACTGCCACTATTATTGTTATTAGTAGTTGTGGTAATATTACAATTACTGCTGCTGCTGTGCTACTTACTTCTTTTAGTATTTTCTGCACTTTGGCTTGCAATCAGTCCTACAATCATGTAGATAAGATGATGTTGTGAGGTGAAGGCAGAGGTTATCCTCCAGCAGAGGGAGCTCTGTGTCTGTACAGAAGATGATGAGCGGTTCCCATCTGTACATACTGAATCTTTACCTGAACAAGTCATTTCATGTGGTCTGGAGTCATAAAACATAAAACTGCAAAAAAAAAAAAAAATATTGAAAGAATCTGCCAGGGAGGAGGAATTGCAGATGAACTACTTTCTGTGTTTTTCTTGGGTCATACATGAGTTTCTTTTTTCTCTAGAATTGATGGGTTTCAGTCTGTCTCCCTACAAAGAGCTACACCGTAAATATATCAGAATGTCTTGACAGGGGCTTTGACTCCTTTCAAGAACAGATTTTATATTGAAAATGGACCACAAGTACCTAATTACTCAAGTTCAGATGTGTTTTGACATCATTTGGTATCATTTGTCTCTCAAAGAAGCTGCAAAAAAAGCAATTTTTCTCAAAAGCATGCTGCTGGGATGGTAATGGAATTGAATTCATTTCAGTCACATCACAAACACCTGTGCGTTTCAGCTCATCATCCTTCCCAGTGCTCCACTGCAGTCCTTTAGTAATAACTGTTCCTGGTGAGATTCTAACTCAAAAAAAAAAATATTTCATGTCATAATCTAGGGGTGTTCAGTGATTTTGGGGAACAGAGAGTCATAGTCTGTCATTAGATTTCATACTCGGGGAGTCAGTATGAAAGATGAAAGGAAACATTTTCCATTTCCCAACTTTTATCACAATTTTGTGTGTGTGTCAGTACTGTGTGTGTGTGTGTGTGTGTGTGTGTGTGTGTGTGTGTGTGGTAGCACATGGCTCACAGCTTCCACACACTCTTGGCTGGAAACATCTACAGCTCATAAATTACCGGAAATCTCGACCAAGCAAACCCCCCCAGCCTGTTATGGCTTACTGCTGTGTGTTTGTGTGTGACAGTGTGTGTGCATGCATGGCAGTGTTTTTAACAAACATGCTCTGACAGATACACTCCTTCCCATTCTGCAGGGTGTCTGGTGGTGAGCTGTTTGACCGAATCGTGGAAAAGGGTTTCTACACAGAGAAGGATGCGAGCACGCTGATCCGACAGGTCCTGGACGCTGTGAACTACCTGCACAAGATGGGCATCGTACACAGAGACCTGAAGGTACTGTCACACACACACACACACACACACTCGCCTCCCATATTTTAAATCCACATGAGCAGTTCGTTCCTACTTGACAGCCAGTGATATACTGCAGCAGTAAAGGCAGTGACTTGACACATGCGGTGCATTGTGGGTCACAGTGGCGCGTGCCGGCTGTAGGAAGAGAGGGGATTGGTCAGAGCAACCTCCATAAATCAACACAGTCTAAAATGAAGAAAAGAGAGTTGTGTCTGTCACATTCTTTTGAAGCTACATTTATATAAGTTGCTGAAAGAGAAAGTTCAGATCTTTCTCTCTTAAATCATGAATTTAAAACCCATTAAAGCCATAAAAAAAGAATTCTCTCTGTTTCTGTCTGTCTCCTATCTCCAGCCAGAGAACTTGCTGTACTTCAATCCCCAAGATGGGTCAAAGATCATGATCAGCGATTTTGGTCTCTCCAAGATGGAGGGCAGTGGTGACGTCATGTCGACCGCCTGCGGCACGCCGGGATATGTGGGTAAGTTAGTCAGTGTTCCCTGGTATCCAACATTCTGTAACTGTCCTCCTTTTACTTCCCCCTCAAAAAACTCATCATTTCCCACATTGCCGTGTCCGGGAAAGGGAGAACACTTTTCTAGGCAATAATAAACTGTGCATGAAGCCCCTTTAGTCACTGTTGCTTCGCCTGTCAAGCTTTCCATTCTCGCAGGGCACATATGCAGCCACTTGAAACTCTTTAATAATTTATGAACAATTTGTCCTTGATGTCAGACATTGGTAGACAAAAGCAGGTGACTCACTTCTATCTGGCAACAATCAATTTTGCCAGTTGAAATGACATGATTTTATCATCTGTAGTTAGCTAGCTAATTAACCTAACAATAGCTCTGTGAGTCGGTTGAAAACCCAGTCTCCAGCTGTCTTTTTACTGTATCAGTCTGGCTCATTTTAAACCAGACCCTGGTGAAAAGACTAAGGCTCAGGTCCCAGGCAAAAAATAACATCCTCAACAGTTGATGATTCATGTAGAAGACATGGAAATAAACAAGCAGCACTATTCTCTTCTTGCATTGCAATGTAGTTAGCCTACTATTAAAAGCTGTTCTGAGGATTGAAATGTAGGATGGGGACTCAACCATGTGTTAGACGAATGTCATGATATCTGGGACAACCAGTTTGGCTTGGGTTCCTTCAGTGTAAACTTCTCTAAATCCAAAGAAGAGACAAACAGAGATGCTAACGATGAATTCTGATAGCATCCAGGACTGGCTTCCATTCAGTGATGAAATACTACAGTAGGTTACTGCTGTATGTAATAAGCTATTTAGCCGGACAGTTTACTGTTCACTTAAACATACTGCTTAGTCCAATCAAAAGATTTTTGCGTTTGTATTTTTTGCTCTATGCACACCACTTGTAGAATAATTCCAAGCTTGACACAACTATGTTTTCTTGCTAAGCTATAAGTTCATACCAGTGTCATGGTTTGGTGATGGAGGTCGTAGCTCAAGTTTTTATTCCTCATTATGTCACAACAGATCAGTGTAAATATGAACTGAGCTGGCTTTTGATTTCTGCAGGCGTCAATCCAACAACACACATGAAAAATTTAAAGAGCGCGAGTGTGTATGTGTGTGTGTGTGTGCGTGTGTACGTCCGTGTGTGTGTGCGTGTGTGTTTGTTATAGGGGACAGATGTTCAGTGTTGACAGTACACACACTTCTGTGTTGGAACACAAGCAGACTGATTGTTCTGACAAACATCGTATAAACTCTCACATAAACAAATCTGTCATGGAAATATAGACTGATACATTACATTTTGTTGAACTTCTAGAATTGATTTTGTAGCGCCCCCATCTGGCCAACTTTACTAAACCCTGCTGCATTTTGTATTCTGTCACAGCTCAGCATTTTGCTGCTTAATTTTTATTTTAAAGCCTATGAAATTTGACATGACAAAACTACATATACTAATGCTTCAGATATGCATACACACACACACACAAAATCTCATAAAAATCACACCAGCCAGGCTTTGACTTTAAATGGTCAAATACTCATGTCACTCTCTCTCTCTTTCATCATATGTCTCTCCATACCTCTCTCATCCATCTATCCCACCCAGCTCATTCTGGGCTTCACCTCTGACCCCCGGCCCCCTCGCCCTCCCACAGAGGTTTGCTTGGCCACAAGGCATTTCCACTCCAGACAATGTGTGTCTAAATATAACTCAGAATGCACCAAATGAAAACCAGACCTGGACGATGAGTATGAGTGTGTGCATGTGTAATCAGATTCTTTCTTTTCCCGTACTTATGAATTTCCATTGACAAAGTTCTCCAACATAAATAAAAATTGTCTTCACAACATTTGTGGAATCACTGTTAAATATTTCGCTATAAATAAATGCAAATATATTTACCACAATTTGCAGTCCGTTCATTCACTAATGCCAGTTCACCGTAATGCATGGACCTAAACCTAAATTGAACTCATCATAAGAGCACACTTACAGTATGAACAGCAGATCCAGATCCAGAACTTTTTATAAATACTATAATTTCTTAGAAAACCTGCATATTTAGTGGCGACCTCATGCTGCACCTGCATCTGGGACGTCTCATGATGTTGTTTTTGCCTTCCTCAATGAATTCCACATGTTCTAGAATGCTCTTCCATGCACAACTGATGGCAAGCAATGATTGGTCAGGGAGCAACGTGTAGTCTCCCGGCCAAGAGATGTCAAGAATTTATGATGCTATAATTACCTAATCTGACGCAGTGATCATCGTAGCAGACAAAAATATTGTACCTGGCATTCACCTGTAGCTGTGTAGCTGCCTTCCAGTGACATCTCCTTTACTCTATTTTGTTTTGTTCGGTTTTCTTTTATTTTTAATTTTAAAAATAATGTAGCCAAAGTAGAGGGCTAATCTCATGTCCAGTGTCCTTGGCCAAATGTTACAAATAGAATGGAACAACATATCTTATAAAATTCATATATGCAACATGATAAATATACACAGCATATATGAATCAAATTGCAGTTCGCTACAATACCTTTATTTAATCTCTTGTGGTTTAATGGCTTCTACGAATGAAGTGGCTGCAGGCACACAATCTATCAAAGATCAGTCAAAGCAAAACCTCCCAAAGCAAAAAAAAAAAACAGAACTCTGATTCCTACTTGTCTTCATCTCAGTAGGATTCCAGTAAGTAATGTTAAAATTTCTATTGCAAACGATGGACCTTTGACCTGGTTTTGTTTTCTTCCCCTGAAAAGTGAGACAAACCATCTGAAAGCTCATTTTAACGACACAACTTTTGGCACAACGCAATCAACACCAACAGCAGTTTGTTTATAAATAAAAGAAGAACAACTAAAAAAAACAAAACCAGAACTCCAACCTTATGAACAAAAAGTCCAAAGATGGTGAGGTCCCACACAGTGTTTGACAGGTGATTTGTGAAAATACCAAAGCAATGACATTTTAACAACAGAAACTGAGTCAAATGGAAGTAGGAAAAACATTTTAGATTACTACCACATTTTATACATTTACACTCTATTAGCACATTTGACTCCAAACTCCCTTATTGAAGTCGTGAGCACTGGGCACAATGACCTCATTGTGTAAAAATGTCCTAATTCTGAATCCAACAAAACAAGAACACACACCTTCACAATGAGTCACAGTCGACCTGTAAACAAAGCTAAACTCTCTGATTCAGCGCATGTGTGCAAAGTTTGTATTTTGCCCCAGATATGAGTGGTATTTCTTCATATCTCGCTGTGTGTGTGTGTAGATGTGTGCCAAATTTATTTCCATCCAGCTTTCTGTGTGTGTGTGTGTGTGTGTGTGTGTGAGGTGATGTTATGGTGAGCTCACTGTCGTCAGTAATTTGCTGTGTCCGAGGCTCGGTAATGAGCTGCAGAGGAAGGTCAGGCCAGGCCAGTCTGCCTTACACACAGCAGTAATATATAATGATAATGGCAGAGCAGAGCAACAACAGGAATACATCTGATTTTTAAGACATAGCAGTTAAGAACTAAACGTCTTTCAAAATAGTCTGTGTATCATGACATCATTGCTTCGTTTGTGTTTTTTGTTTATGGTCCATCTTTAGGCTAGATTGTTATGGCCTCTTTCAGTCGTGAGAACCTGTGTCTCCTGCAAAAAAAAATTCCCACCATTACCAAACATGTGATTTTAATTTGGAAAGACACTGAGAGTCTGCATATTTTCTCTGTTTTCAGGCTCATAAAACAGCTATTTTCATGTAAAAATCGCACTTTTAACTGGACCTCAAGCTGACAAGAAAGTAAACTGCTACGAAAACACAATCCAGATTTCAGCTTCGTTAAACACCAGGCTACTGCAAAATGGAGCACGGTAGCAGCGAAAAAATTCCACAAAACCAAAACAAGTGGCTGAGGCTGACCAATGTTTTCTTTCACTTTTCAGCTCCAGAGGTTCTTGCTCAAAAGCCATACAGTAAGGCAGTGGACTGCTGGTCCATCGGAGTGATCGCCTACATCCTGTAAGTAACAGCCGGTCTTCTTTGTATTACATCTCACCGTACAGCCATGGTTCACAAAGTTTTTCTGTCATGCCACCTTTCAGAGGCTGAAAAAAGTTCATGTCCCCCACCCCACAATTTTTATCAATCATGAACAATAATTGAGGACACATCCAATAAAAAAGAATCCAAGTTGAGTCACATTGTTGAACATGTGTCAGATGATCAAGTTGGCTGAACATATGACAGATTTCTGCTGCGAGAAAATGAGAAGTTAATTGCAAAAATCTTGTTGAGTCGGCTTGGACTTTGCCTCGCTGAGAGACTAGACTCATTCGACTATGATGAGTGGAAATGTCAGCTGTGAAAAAGGCCTGTTCTCAACCCTCTTTAACCTGAGCTGAAGTCTAATTAGCCAGAACAAGTGGAAACACCTGTGTGGCTGTGCAGGGTCTTTTAAAGACTGCAGTTGAGTTGTGAAAGCAAACTCCCAAGACTTGAAAGCAAAATACATGATAGGTTTTTACCTATGTCTTTAGTATTTGGGGGGGAATGCTAAAAAAGAAATAATAACTTAAATAACGAATAACGACACTCTCCTTGGAAATATTACTATTACTGATTTTTTTTCACTTCAAATAACAAATAACACATAACAGTTGTAGGTCTCATAAAACACAAATAAATACTATATTCCTTCCACTGATTTGAGACTTCCAGTAAGACAGTATCAAATCAATTGAAAACATTCTGCTCAGACATCAGTCTTCTTCATGTTGCAAACATGAAACAGTGCAACATCTATTTAAATAAAGAGTCAGACACATAAAACACAAAATGATTCACCTCCACCTAACACACACACCGGCTGAGTTATGGTGTATTACAAACTCATAAAGCCCAACAACTCTTAAAACCACCATCACATTCTTTTCATTGAGCTAGTTAGCGCTGGTTTGCCTGGCACAAGCAACTGCAATAAGAGTCAGGAATGCTTGTATATGCTAATGTGTGTGCATGGAGCCTAATGCTCTCAAAGGTCTTGCAGCACAACTCGGCTGTGGAGCTCAACTTGAAACACTTGCATTGATCCCACACGTGTGTGTGTGTGTGTGTGTGTGTGTGTGTGTGTGTGTGTGTTTGTGTGTGTGTGTGCGTGTGTTGATGATGGTGCTTGTGTGCCATCATCAGAGCCAGATGGAGCTCTGCTGAATGGCCTTGTATGGATATGGAGCTGCAGGCTGGACTTCTTTTTCTCGGCTTTTTTGTTTTTCTTCTGCTGCGTCACCCCCATATCTTACCACCACGCATACACACACCACTTTCACTTGTGTGTGTATGTGTTTGAATGTACAGTAAAAATGACAAAATGTGTGTGCTTAACTTACTGTTATGTTGAGTGTGTGTGTGCATCTTTTGTGCCCCGTATGTGTGTGTTTGTCTGAAGAGCATGACCACAAATGTGTGTGCAGTGCTGTTGATGCCCAAAGCTACCACTTCAATTGTTTTAAGGTGTGTGTTTCTCCATCTGTATCTCTATTTTGTGTGTGTGTGTGTATGTATGTGTGTGCACTCCACCTGACAGAGACATTATTATCTTGGGCATGATGTCAGATCAGAGGTCAGGGGTCAGGGGTCAGAGGTCTGCAGCAGGTTAATGGGATGCAGAGCGTGCGAGGTGGCAGAGAGGAAGGCACGAACCTTTGTCTGTGATTTGACTGTGAAAAGTGAAGGTCTGTCACCCTTGCTCGCTCTCTGTTTCTCCCCGGCTTCTTCCTATTATATATGTTGGTGTCACAGTCTGTGCGTCTGTCTTTATATGAACCTCATGTTAAATTAAGCCTTTTCTATAAAAGTGAGTAAAATGAGGCTGGGTGCAGTTGCCGTCTCAGTGGAGAAAGTGTGTGTGTGTGTGTGTGTGTGTGTGTGTGTGTGTGTGTGTGTGTGTGTGTGTGTGTGATAGAGAGAGAGAAAGAAAGAGAGAGAGAGAGTGGCTCCCTGCTGGCAATTAGCACAATTAGCGTTGGGATTCAGACCTTGTTAGCTTTTAGCTGCTGCTCAGGTGGAAAGATCACATCAGGTAATCAGCCATGATAATCACCTGGGACCCTCTGTGTGTGTGTGTGTGCATGTGTGTTCAGTGGGATGGATGGTGAGCGACGGCTAAGTCTCCAACCAAACGTAAAAGCAGAAAAACAAAAATGAAGCATCTCTTCACACCAGGTGGAACCTGAGCTTCCTTATGGCGTGTGTATGTGTGTGTGTGCGTGCGCATGTTATGTGAGTGTGTTCGATGGAGTGGAGGGTTAGCTGAGTGACAGGTGGGTCTTTAACCAAATGAGAAACCAGAAAAACAAACGGAAAGCCTTTCTTTCCTCACGACAGGCAGAATTTCATCCTGGTGTGTTTTTCTTTTATTCCATTGCGCTTGTGTGCATGTGAGTATGTGTGTGCTCATGTGTGCGTGTGTGTGTGCGTGTGTGTCGATGAAGAACGGCATTTTAATGAGTTTTTATGAAAATCTCTTGGTGCATCCAGAACTTCACTAATGAGGTTCAGATGATGTTTTTGGTTGAGCAGCAGCTCTGTTGTTGGTTCAGTTGGCTCATTATGGAGAATCAGAGTGGAGCTTCAGTTAATTTGTTCACCAACAAAGGGAACCAGTAATCTCATCTTAACCTGATTAAGGTGATACAGCTAACTATTACCAACACTACAAGTAAGGGGCTGGGACAAGACACCATTAACAAACTTACACAATTAAAAGATGCCATTTAAGTGTTTTTCAGAGATGTAGAGACAAAAACCTTCACAAATTTTCTTCATTTATAGTTGCACTTGGGTTGAAGTCATCAATTTAGACAATAACATTTTGTTAAATGATAAGTGGATATGATCATATTGTCACATTAGGATTCTACCAGAAGCCAATATGAAATACATTGATGTATTGCCCTGACCTTATCCAGGACTGTTGGTGTTATCTGCATCAACATGAATGTAGGGCGACATACTTTTCTTCATTGTTAATTAATCTGTTGTTGTTAATCTGTTGTTGTTAATTGTTAATTACTTTACCTTTAACTATTTGATCTTTAAAAATTGGTTTAAATGAGTAATATATGTAAATCAATCAATGACTGAATTATGAATAGACTGAATTAATGAATGACTTAATCAATGAATCAGTGAATTACAAAATAAATGATTAACTGAGTAAACTTCTTCTCTACAGGCTGTGTGGTTACCCTCCATTCTATGATGAAAACGACTCCAAGCTGTTTGAACAGATCCTGAAAGCCGACTACGAGTTTGACGCACCGTACTGGGACGACATATCGGACTCAGGTGAGCCTTCGTGTTCCTCCTCTTTCTTCTTCTTCTGCTTTCTTGACTATTTTCCCTTCCTCCTCCCCCTCCTCCGTCCGTCCACCACGCGGCACATATGGACCACACACTACTCTCCATCACAGCTTCTGACGTCATCTGCCTGGAATGAGTGTATTTGGGAAAGTGTGTGTGTGTGTGTGTTTGGTGAAGGGGGGGTCATCAGTCACCACCGCAGCTATGTGCGACGCCTGGCAGTAAAACCCGCTTGATGTTTGCTGGAAACCTGTTCAAGACCCCAGTCTGGTCTGTGTGTGTTTGTGGATGGGGATAAAATAGTGTTTATGAGTTGTCAGGTAGAGCCTTGTGTTTTTAAAAGTATTGGGTTTCCTCTTCAAGCAAAGATAGCAGATGGTGCTCAGAACAAATGGGAATCATCCAAACCAGAGTTAGGTGGGTTTTTGCCAGACAACAGGTAATTGCATTTTGCAGATTTCTGCTATTTTTAAGACCTGAGAAATAAAATTTTGGGTGTTTAATGTTTCACCTCAACTGAAGATGCAGTTATGTGTCGACACTTTTCAACCCTTGAGACCCTTTGAAACCCAAACTGTTGTAGACTGTCATTATCACCTTTGGTTCAGGCTGAAATACTGCATGGATAGACATAGAATTTTATAAAAACATTCACGGTTCCCAGAGGATGAATCCTAAGTACTTTAAACTTATAACATTCCCATTAGCCTCAGCTGTACCTAACATGCTAAACTAAGATGGTGAAGATGGTAATTATACCTAGCTCATTAGCGTGATGATGTTAGCACTTAGCACGAAGCTGTAGACTACACTGTAGACTCTCAGTCTCCTTTTTTGGAGAGATTATGTTTTTTAAATGCCAGGTTTTCAGCAGACGCCAACAAAAAAAAAATACCACTCCATGCAGGTGAACATTTGTAAGAGCAATTCAAACTGACTGAAATGTCAAAGTTCATCAGTGTTATTTGTGTTACGGGTTTCTTTTTTGTTTAACGTTATTGACGTTTATGGCCTTTCTGATGTTTTCTTTTCTCCCAGCCAAGGATTTCATCAGCAGTCTGATGGAAAAAGATCCAGCCAAGCGCTTCACCTGTGACCAGGCACTCAGACACCCCTGGTGAGAAGCACACACAGAATGTAATGCACGGCCTAACAAAAAGGCTTCAATCAATAAAGATATTGATGTACATTTGCTGTTAACAGAGCATTTGTGTGTGTGTGTGTGTGTGTGTGTGTGTGTGTGTGTGTGTGTGTGTGTGTGTGTGTTTATATATATCAGGATCGCCGGGGATACAGCACTCTGCAAGAACATCCATGAGTCAGTCAGCCGACAGATCAGAAAGAACTTCGCCAAGAGCAAATGGAGGGTAAATGTTGTTTACTGCAGTTTATTGTTTGTGATTTTGTCTCTATTGCAGCAGACTTTTGTATTACTTCAGTACAAATCCACAAACAATTGTCTGTCTTTTTAGAGGATGAATCACTGTGTGTTGAGAACCTCGCTCACCATATGGTCAGGACCTAACCCTCATCATCCACTTTTCTCCTGAAGAGCTTGGGATAAAAGGGAGCAATCTGCAGTCTTAAAACAAATTATTCTTTCTTTAAGAGCAGCTCCTCACACAGTGTGCCACTTTCAGCTGTGGGTGTTAGTAGTACATCGAGCTTGTAGTATTTGAACCTCAGATGTTTTTAATGGAAGATAAACTGCAACAGAAGACCATATCGGGGTATTTTTGAACTAGCGCCAGTTCATTGAAAGCAGATTCTGGTCTGTAACTTCAAAGCCTCTAAGAAATGACAAATCACTTTTTTGATCTTTTCAATATCATAATTTTAAAAAATCCCTAATATAAACCCACTCTGGCTCATGAAACAGTATATTGATAGTGTGGCATTCTCAAGCCAAACCAACAGATATAAGACCCTCAATGAATCTCGCTGTTTTTTCATACCAAAACACCCTCATTTACTATACTCATATACAATAATTAAGACTCTATTACAGTGGTGTTTATGATACACAGAAATTGAGTCAAAGTGATAGCTCTCTGTTTCTATTTTATCCATCATCTCATTTCCTTCCTCTCTCCAGCAAGCGTTCAATGCCACCGCTGTGGTTCGGCACATGAGGCGGCTGCAGCTTGGCAGCAGCATGGGGAGCAGCATGGACGCCTCCAACCCATCAGCTAGGACGAGCCAGACACAGAAGCCGGCCCAGACGGGTCAGAACCAGCCAGCTCAGAGCCAAAACACCAGCCAGGCGGCGCCGAGCCAGAGCATCAACACGGTCGCTAGTAAAACCTCTTCCATAGACAACAACATAGCAGCTCCTCGCAAGGAATGTGAGTATGATGATGTAGTATCAGTAGCACCAGAAAGTCTAGAGAACACATGTGTATTGCAAAAAGTTAAGAGTCAATCATTCGTGAACCCCTCCCCTGATTGCAATTGTCCAGTCCTAGCGTAGCAACTGCTGCTCTGCACAGCAGTTCTGTCCTTCAGAAGTAAAATATACTGACTGAAATATAAAGTATAAGTAAGTAGTATAAATCTAAATTTTTGCTTGTCCAAATCTTTAAGCTAAGCAGCAAAAGGTTAGAGGTTGAGGTTAGAATGAAATGACAATCTAATCGCAACATTTTTTCTTGTCATATTCAGGACTAACTGGCTCTACACTGCAATACAAGAACAATGATTGACATTTTTAAAATGGGTCAGCCTGATGCTTTAGAAAAGCAAGAGCATTTTAACGCAACTTACAAAGCTAATGCAAGCTTAATTGGCTAGCAAGCTACAGTTGATAATATCCAGACAGCCAAAGTTGTCACTACATCCAGCAAATATGTCTTCCTCTGTCTGTTTCAAAATGACTAAAAATTTGGAGCAGCAAATCTGCTATTGTTATTGTTGTAAATTACACATGTGTTGCTCAAGAATGGAAGGCACAGCAACAGAAACTAAAGGGGGCAAAGCTGAGTGAAGCTGCTGATCCATTTGCTGACTCTTCCCTCTCAGGTGTAACTGCATCGGTCACACCCTGCAGCCTGGCATCTGCAGCCTCTTCTCCCGCCGCAGGGGCAGAGCTCAACCGGCCACATCCCTCAGCGGTTCCCGCCCCGGTGCTCACAGAGACCAAGTGACGCCAGGTCCCGCGGGGAACCAGCTGGGAGGCCACAGCGCTGTGAGGCAGAGAGACGGAAAGAGACGGAGGACGACAGGAGAGGAAGAGGATCCCCCCCTCTTCTTCTTCCCTCCCTCTCCTCACTGCATTTCCACTTGGATGCGCCCCCCCCCGCCCAGCCAGTTCCCCGCCCTGCTCCCGGGAGAGCAGAGGACTTTACCTCCCCACCACCGATTCAAGCCACACAGCGCCATACTGTACGCCCCCCACTCACCCACCAGGACGCCGTGTAGGATTGCTCCTGCCACAGCAACAGCGCGGCCACTGACTCTCAGTGAGGATGTTTGTACGGCCAGCTGCGATTTGTTGCAGTGATGAATGGGTGTCGACTGCTGCGAGCTCCAGCAGTAATTGGTGGTTCACGGTGGGGCCGGTGGTATCGTATTATTCAATGTCAGTCAACATCAACTTCCCTCTTGAATCTGGTCTTTCCTGCGCCACTTTATTTAGCTTTTTTCCAAGTTAGGTTTGACTGTTGGCAACTGGATTGTTTTATTGTTTATGATTACTGTTAATTTTAAAGGTGGTATGTGTAACTTTGAAAAGCAAACATCATTGTCAAATTGACACTGCTACTTTGGTTTAATTACTGTAAGTAAATAAGACCATGGCCAAGACGATTGGTCGCCTCTACCTCACACTAAATAACAGCTATTGATTGTGCAAGCGTTTCTTTACTTTAAGGCCCCATTTCCCTTTGTTTCTTCTTGTTTCCACCATCACCCAAATCTCTGCACGCTTTGGCTCTGTTTGCTCTGGAAGAACAGCACCCTCTTCCTGTAATGTGCCATAAAGCAATCCAAATCTGCTGACTGCGTAAATGCAGAACAGAGGCTGAAAGGTCTTCTTAGCGATGACCTCGTTTGTTTACATTAATTTTACTAACGTAGCTAACTAATGTGACAATGATTTATTCATGTTGGAACACTACATATAGCACCTTTAAGACATTTTATATGTCCTTATGGGCTTGTTTGTTTGTTTGTTTGTTTGTGCTTTAAGAAGTGCTTTAAAAGTACCATACGACTGTTGAGATATGAAAACATGAGTAAGCGCTTTATGTATTTTGCACAGAGGGGGTCAGATATTTCTCAGACACAGATTAGCCGCCATCAACTTATGTTTTATCAGAGAGTAGAGATTGTAAACCTTTATAAAAAAAAAAAAACCCAGAGTGGATGTCGGAGCATTGTACAACTTGTTTTTTTGTCTGAAAGATTCTGATTTGTTTATTATTTTCTTACTTTATAAGATTTTTATAACAATCACCCTTTAAGGGACACACATACAGGTTACTATGAAACATGCAGCAGGTTTAGGATAGGACAGATAAAGGTATTTACAAGAAAACTGCCTCCAGTTGAGAATGTTAGCGACTGCATGATAGCTTGTCCTTTGATTTCCCAAACTAAGCAGCCACAAGCAGCACAATGGTTTCAAGGTTACACACCATCTCTGAGAGATTTAACTGCCTCCCACGTGGGTCCTCAGAGTCTTTGGCCTGTGTGGAGACAAAATCCAAGATGGAGAAGCCGCTGCCTGCCGCTGTTCCTTCCCCCCTCTAAAGAAGCCATGATCTCACCCTTTTGCATCGTCAAGCTGCACCCGGTTCAGAAGTGCTCAGGGAAAACTGCAGCTGCACTGTGAGCTGGCGAATACCAATGTCCTGGTTTGGGTTTTTCTGTCAGTGTTTTTGGTTCAGGCGCTGTGGCATCACAGTTAATGATCCAGGGCTTAAGACATTAGCTGTGTCCTTGTTGAAGTGTTGTAGTGACTCGTGACTTGAATGTTGAAGACTCAGACTTGTGTTCAAACTATTCCACCAAGGACTCCAAGGTGTTTTGGACTTTGTCGTCGTATGCAGCATGCATAACATGTTCCGCTATTTTGGGTGTTCTGTATTGGTGGTGTGGTCCCCAAGCCTGGAACAGCAGTTGTAGATGGAACCATCAAAACAACATCTGACAGCTTTGTGGCTAAAATCTAAAGCCTGATTTGCAAGCTTGATTCCCACTTTTGGTGTAATTGTTCAACACTGGTGAATTATTATTATTATTATAAGCAGCAAAGTCAAAACATTTGTCTGCAGGAAATCCAATGAATCTGTGAGCCAACAGATCCTCAGACCACAGGGGGGCACTAGTCCTTTACTGTCTGTTATCAATTGACTTCAGGTCTCTGTTAATCTGGCGCATGAGGTTTGCATATGGAGATCCACACAAGGTGTACCTGATCACCTGGTTGGTTAACCGTACAGGCCACCTTGTAGAAAATCTATCTGTGAACACTAACATTAGTGATTAGTCGATTTCAAGGCTTTTCAAGGTTTCCATTTTAAAACAAATTGAATGACTCGCGAAGTCCACAGCTTGGAGTCCATTTTTAATTGATAATCTACATTTAATATGACAGCCTGACTTTGTTTTTATTTGTTCCTGATGAACTAAAATGTCACCTTCTCTCGCCTCTGACATGACTACAGGAGATTATGTCACAGGTTGTTTTGGCCTTTTAGACGTAACTCAACAGTGTTGGATGCTCACTCACACATATCAGATTGTCACGTCTTTATCAGATGCAATTCTACTGATCCCTTTATTGTGAATTGTAGCCAAAGACCAGAGCTCGGTACGAAGACAATTTGGTTCATTCTGCTTGATGAATTGGTTAGAACAGAACTAGATAGACGTAAAGCTGTTTGAGACACACGTGAACTAAAACTAAGGGCTGAACTCCAGCTGCAAATTAATCTGGAGAGAGATTTATTGACCTTTGATCCCTTCCTAATCTGTTGCCATTTACCTTTTTTATGACCTACACAGAGTGGTGCTGAAAAGTATCTGCAAATTATTCATCGTGCTTGTTTTAATCTGTATGGCATGTCTGTGAGACCGCAGATGGATTGAAAGTCAGAGTGAGGTGAGAGTGACAGTAAATCAACTCTCACCCAAGCTTTGTGGAATTCACTTCTGGCTCGCTGCGTTGTACTAAGCTCCACCCCTTTGGCACTGAAGTTAACTGAAGCAAACCATGACTAGACATTTGTGAATGCTATTCAGTCTAAATCTCTGCATTCATGTTCTCTGTTCTTTAACATCTTTCCTTCAGTAACCTCTGCAAGGACAATTCCACCGTGTTTAGACTTTCTGCTGTCTCACTTCTCCTAACAACAAGTCCCCCTCTCAGTACTTTTCAACCTTCTACCCTAAATCTTTAAAAAAAAAAAAAAGTCACAAATATATAGATTGATTTTTCTGGAAGGCTCACTCATTTCCTGAAACAGCTGGGCACTGTAGTTTTTAACAAACGTCATTTTAACAGAAGTGAAAAGTGCATTTGTTGGGGACTATTTTCAGCGGCGGATTGATACACATTTGCAGCCATATGTGATGAACTACTCTGCATGTGTTGGCGTTAATGAAGTAACATGTCACCCAGTGCAACAGTGTGTGTCATTGATGTGTTTTAATTGTTATTGACCAACAATGGAGCAGAGAAATAAGATCTGGCTATGTTTGCTGTTTTATTCTGAAACTTTAGTTATTGCCTAATCAGCAAGCAGAAACACAGAATCCACTTCCTGTCCTTGAATGTGCAGTATGAAGATCTACAACTTGGTATTTGCATTCTGGTTGTGAGCTGTCGTCCACAGTGATGGATTACACTGCCTGCGATAGATGGCTCACGGCGTCATTTATGCCGTTGAGGGAGTAAGTGCAAGTTTTTGTAAAACCGATCCCTAATTTATTTTTGTGTTGTATGAATGTTTAAACAACACAAGTTTACATCCACTTTTAAGAAAAGATTTTTTTTTCCAAACCCTCTAATCACGCAGGAATTGTCCTTTAGCAGACTCACACACACACACACACACACACACACACACACACACACACACCAGATCTACTGTGCTGCTGTTCCAGTACTTAAGCATAATTTGTGATACTTAAGTGTTAACAGTGCTGCCATGGTTGCTGATTTGACTGAGAACACTTGGGTTACTTTATGCATGTTGTCGTAATAGTGTTTTAGTTGGATAATATTAGTAGAGGTAGGTACGTAAGAAAAGGCCAGTTAGCCTGATTTATTATGTTATTCTAAATGTGCAGTGGTAGAGGAGCGTTTCTTACTGAATTACACCCACCTGTCTCCTACTGCATGGCTACACACTTCACCTCTCTGAAATATATATATATATATTTACTCTGACTCTTCTACAGCAGGGTCTTGTGTTGCAGTTGTCTCTCCTAACCAAACTCTAAAGTCGATCCGTGTGATTATCCGTGTGTTACCTAGGGGAACTTTCAACCATGTAAGGGCTTTATTCCAATTACCACCTCAATGTAATTATTCACTGTAACCATGTATACGTACCCATTGATTGCTATGCATTTTTTAAAACATTTTTAAGTGTGTCTTCGATGCTTTTTTTCTTGGAAGTGGGAAACAAAGGAAACATCAGCACCTATAGTTACAGTTGGACAATTTCAAACACTTAGCTTTTTAGTTATTATGTACTGAATGAGCTGCATTGTAAACGCGGTGCACCGGCTTTTTCTCTGGCACAAGAGACGTTAACCAATCGTCAAGCCAACACTGTAAGAACATGTTTCATTAAATGTGACGTCGTCCACTTCGGTCCGGACGTTTTTCTGGGTTTACGAATGTATGGCGAGGCAGGCAGAGGGTTCGGGTTCATGCTGCTCAGTGGTTTTATGTCTGCTGTTTAAAAAAAAAAAAAAAAGTTTTCTGAATGAATCTTTCCGTGTTAAAGATGCTACTGTAAATACATTGTGTATATGAATGATCATTTTCCAGATAATATTTACAAATGTTCTGCTGTTCAGGCATGTGAGAGTGAATGAGCGAGCGAGTGAGTGTCGAGGGAAGTTGATTGTATTCTCTATGGAATGTTTAATGTAAAAAGAAAAAAGAAAAAAAAAAAGCTAAAATCCCCTTTACTCCCTTCTGCGGTTTGCTTTCATATACCGTCCAGCACTGTGTGACTCCTGAGCTACACAGCGCCGTTTAACGCCATCAGTGTTCCACCACTTCAGTGTCAGTGCGACTAAAGGTGAAAGCATCGTTTACTGAACTCAGGCTTACGTTTTTTGCCATTCTAAAGGAAGAAAATCCAAAGCTGTGACCGACTCAGAAACACACTGTTAATGGATGCGGGGCGCCGACGACCCGCCCTCGTCCACTCTTTCCCCTTTGAGCTCACACTCCTTTCTTTTTTAAAAAAAAAAACAAACAAGACGACGCAAAAGATGAAAACACAAGCATGTGGAAAAGAAGTGCTTCAAGAATCCAACTTCACCATGAGTGTTTGCCTAATCTTATATGCCCTTGTATGATGTTAGTATCTCTGTATTATGTAAAGATGTACACATGTTGAGGTGCCTGGGCCGCAGAGGCAGATTGAGTTTCAGTTCGACAAACAGATGCGAGAGGCAGAAATAATCTCATCGGTTATTGCAACCTGGAGAACCTGATGCCATGTTCCAAGATGGTGCCCTTCTCCCTCCAATGAAAGTTACTCTGATGCTACTTTGTAGAGCGACTTCCTGTTGATTCACTGTATATGTAGTTAAAATCATGTGACTGTTTGGGACTTCTGAGGAGGTCATGTACTTCATTTAGGTGACTTAGTCTTACACAAGAATATATTAGCTATAACTTCTATATCTGATGGTCTGTGATCATCAGCGTTGTTGTTTTGAATTGTTGCCAAATTATTTAGGAGCCACAATATTAGTAATAGTAGAATTGTCTTGTGGACTGAAAAAGTAGCTAGATTTTTGTCAGCATCAGTAAATCTATTGCCCTTGACCTCTGTCCCTAAGATCAGCCAATGAGAGCAGCTCTGCCTCTGAGAATTGTTTGTGGAGCTCAAACTGTGTACAAGCTGCTTTTTGGGTCCCGGTGTCTCCCTGTGGGTGTCCTCGTCCAGAGCCTGCTCAGTTAGCCGGCTGTATTGTATGTACTCTCTGCATGTGACCACAACAAACTCCCATTCTGTGCACCGTCATCGCGCCGACGGCACTCTCTCTCTGGCGTCTCAGAGCGGGGGCGCCGCCTGCCGCATTTATTGTGCTGTGATGACGACGATGAAGACGATGATGACTTTCTGTTAATGGGGCTTGTATATCAGATGCCTTCGACAATCATGTGCACATATCAGAGTTACCATGAGACACAGGCCAGAGCGACTGATTGTGTTTTGTTTGTCTTTCTCCTGGAATAAATTCTGAATGATCGTAACATGACGACTCATGTTTTTGCCTTTGTGTGTGTGTGTGTCTGTGTCTCTGTGTGTGTGTGTGTGTGATAGGGCTGGCTTATTCCACTCATTCTCAGAATTAGGACTACGTTTCCCATAAAATGCTACATCTTGTGCCTGTGTGTGTGTGAGCTCAGTGTTTCAACACTCACAAACTGGACCCATGCATGTGGATCTAAAGCAGACGCCAGACACTCTTTACCACTCTGACCGACATTTAGCCTTCATATGTGCTGCACAGCAGATGTTTAGCAGACAGAAGACAGATGTTGCAAACACATGAGGCACATGTTCGTCTACCATCACTAACACATGTTGGGATACATTATTAAGCATTAAAGACATATTGTCTACAGATGTTTCTTCCCTATGCAAAAGTATGTTGAGCCTGAACGGATTCTCCCTGGATTTACACTCCCACGTGCACACTTACATGATTGTGCTGTTGCAACAAAAGTTTCAGATAAAAACTCGTGTTTACAGCCTTGAAAAAAACTCAAAAGCACTCAGCATTTTTGCAGCATCAGGCTTTTTTCTGTGACAGCAGTTTCCAAACTTCTTGGAGCGTTCGCAGCTGCCCAGCACCAGGCTCTTCTTTCTGATAAGGTATTGACTGAAAGGAGCAAAGCCACTGATGGTCAATGGCTTTTATTTTGAAAATCCACATATGATTGATATGATATGATATATCAATAGAGATGTAAGGTAGTGGGAGGTGATGTATCAACACACCAGCTACTTCCTGGTCTTGTATATCATGTCAACTCTATATAGGTGAACATGCATTGATTATGGATAAAAGTATTATGAATTTAACGTTGAGATGACGTCGAGTTGAGCTGAGCTGCATCAACCTGAAGGTTTGCGTTTGCCCATTGCAGATAAATTGTGTTAATATTGGTCTGTTATTAGCAGAGTTTGGCCCGGTGGAGCTTCCCTGGTGTTCGAGTCATCGCGCTTCCTTTGCCTCTCCCTCCATCTCAGTAGGAGATTTTCCTCCCGCCTGTCTATCTCACTTCAGTACAGAGAGAAACACACACACATGCACACACCGAATGCGTCGACTCATTCCAAATTATTCATCCCTCTGACACACACACACACACACACACACCAAAGCACTGAAATGAAAATTGTGAAATCAAAGTATTTTACATCAACTTTGACGTTCATGCCCAATAACACACACACACACACACACGCACACACAGAGCAAAGCAGCAGAATTGGATTTCTAAATCAAAATTACCTGTCACACACACACACATACAAACGCTGCTTGTTGACTTTGGCTGTCGGGCTCTAAGTGTGTTTGTGCTCGCAGTCACTGATCTCTCTGCTTCTTAAACTGATTTCTCCTCATCTTTAATTCAGGGCTTAACCCTCCCTTCCCCTGTTTCCCACCCTCCTCTGCAGCCCTTCTACTGCTGCAGGCTCTCTCCTCCTCTCTCTCTCTCCCTCCCCTGCAGAGACATGTTGTTTTGTTCTTTACCAAGCAGATTATCTTCATATTCCATAAAAAGTTAAATACAGGCAGATCATCTGAAACAGTGAGATAACGCACGGATCATCTCTGCCAGTTTGGAGAGCAAACAGCAGGGGGTCACCTGACCTGTTTGTAAGCAGTGAGTAAACTAAAAACTAAACCTAACTATGCAGTTTGCAGCCACAGAACGATGCCGGTAATGACCTCAAAAACATTCTACTTATGAGGGAAAAGGCCTGGCTACAAAATGATGATCCCTGAAATGTTCAATCTCAGACTGTCACCTGCTCCACAGTGTCCATGGTGCCTGTTTGCAGCACAGTGTCATGGCCACGCATTCATTGTATATAGTTGAGTTTTGAGTGACCGTGATGCAGGAGTGAAGCATTTGGAGCTCATCAAACTAAGCAGCTACAAAGGTGACACCTCCATGAAGGTTCATGGATGTTGGCAGAGTTTGGCACAATTGCATTAGCTGATTGGTATCCGCTGCTGCTGATTGGCTACCAGCAGACTAGTAACGTCCAGTCATATTCAAGCAGGTGCACATCACCGCAAATTAAACCTGAGTTTTCTTACTGGAACTGATGTGCTCAAGTCATGTGGTGCCGCAGCTCCCTCCACCATCCCAACTGTCTTCCACTGTGTTAAGCCTTGAACTACAATTTAATGTTCACACATATCAGCATATATGTTCAATGTTAAGGGGGGATTAGGCCTCGAACAGCAGAGCATTTTCTGCCTGAGTCAGACTTTTTAACCATTTGCTATAAATGCTATGTTCCTTTATAGAACTTTAGAACATGATGCAAAGTGTTCTACAGCTGCCCTAAAAGTCAACGGGAGCTACTAAGGATTTTAAAAAATCAAACTTTATTGACCCCCAGATGTGGTATTAAAAAAAGCCCTGCCCACTAACAGATCCATCCCCGGGTCAGGGAGGTGATTAGACCACACCCATTTCCACTGGGATTGTTGGATTTATCTCCAAACACCAAACCCAAAATAATTTGAGATCTGCTGTGAACACGTAAGAATTCTCCTCATGCTTTAATCTTCTGAATTATTGAGTCTTCTGCCAAGTGAATTTTTCACCTGGACAGCGTGGGTTGTTGTTACCACTCTTATTTGAACGCTCAGTCAGGGGTTTATAGTAGTTGCTGCAGTTCTTTCATTGATTCTGCAGCAACATTTCATGCATGTTTGGATACATGTGCTCCTCTGCCTTGTGTGCAAACTAAGCATAGACCACACTCAGTGAAGGTCTGCTGCACCTTTTGCAGAAAGGACAGAATGTGAAAACAGGGGAACATGTTCTTTGTCATTTCAGCCTCAATTGTAGATCATTCAGCCTCTGTTTTCTTTCTCACCTCACCATCACTGACTGATTACGTTTGTGCCGCAAGAGAGAAACTGCAATTTCACTTTTTGATGAGCACATCTCTCCGCATCCCTCCCTCCGCCCGCCCTGCCTCTCATTTTGTCATCTTCTTCTGTGGTTTGCGCTGCGGTCTCGTGATGTGACGCCTCACCGCCTCCCTCCACAGCTTTCGGTTTTCCCGGCTGAATTAGAGGAATATTTCGGCGACGTCCCGCTGTTCAGAACATTGCTGCCCACACAAACACATTCCAGTCACTTGATGGACCAGACACACACACACACACACACACACACACACCGTTCGCTCCCCAAATACTCCACATATACACATAAAATGTCTCCTCTGACCTTCACCTCTCTTTACACTCTCTGCGTGATGCTGTAGGGCTTAACTGAACCGCCGTGTGTGTGTGTGTGTGTGTGTGTGTGTGTGTGTGTGTGTGTGTGTGTGTGTGTGGCTGTTTGTTTTTTTGTACTCCACTGACCCAGATGTTAATGTCCAACTTCAAAACATTGTAACGTTCACACTGGTGTTCATCCAAAGCAACTTTTATATGCAGAAAAAAAATAAACTCTCATACGAAAACATCCACGTACAATTTGATGTTCCAAACTTTAAAAAAAAAAAAAAAAATGAAGTTAATAATAAATGAATCTTCTCCAACATTTTCTCATTCTCAGTTACAACGTTCTCTGAGCGCAATGTCAGTCAGAGAAGAAGTCAATCGTTTGGCTGTGATTACATCACTGAGATTTTTTTTTGAATGTGTCTTTTCTTCATTTACAACATGGGTCACAAAGAGCTGCAAAAACCAAATGACTAAAAACTCCAAGTCTTTCAACTGCTTAAAGCTGCTCCAATCAATATTTTTATACTAACAATGGCTCAAATTATTAAGTGTATTAGGGGTCATTCATGGTGACGAACCCACAGAAATTATCACCCAACTCACTGTTTTGGTTTCTGACCTGCAACGTTAATGTTTTTCATTCTGTCTGTTTCAATTTGTTGCAGCTTTGTTTTGGATAAAACAGTGAAAAATATCCTGACTTTGAATATAACCTGGAGCCAAACCTTCCATAATGCCATACAATAGTCTCTTCCATCAGATCATGGTAAATGACGATTCTTTCACAGTCCTCGGTGTGTATCACTTTCTGTTATGAGGATCTGATTTTAGCTAAATTTTATCTCCATAGAATAAAGTTGTTGAAGGCAGCAGAGCTAAAGTGCTGCTGCGTCTGGAAGAGGAATGGTTAAGAAAATATATCTGACTCTCTTGATTCACAGGAACAGTCCTGACCATCACTCTTGTATTATAACATTCAGGGATACAAAAGAGAAAATGAGTAGTTTATTTACAAGAAAACTATGTAGATTATAACTATAAAAGAGTGTTTACTCATATGTGATAGCTGCTATTTGTTTGAACTGTCCCGTGCACAGAGACTGCCCAGCAGTCTCTCTCTC
Organism: Centropyge bicolor; assembly: GCA_037975185.1. Classification (NCBI taxonomy): domain Eukaryota; kingdom Metazoa; phylum Chordata; class Actinopteri; family Pomacanthidae; genus Centropyge; species Centropyge bicolor. The sequence goes on along the minus strand of JBBMOC010000004.1, from coordinate 11,574,251 downwards.
TCTCCACAGCCAGTTTCAGTCCAGGTGGCAGTTTGGGGGCAGGTGGGCTCAGTTAAAGTTGCATTCTCGGGCGTATGGCCGTGCTGGGATATCGCCCGGGTGGAGGCTCCTCCTGCGTGATGGCGTTGAGGTGATGCCCCGCCCTCCACTTGGCGGCCCTCAGCTTGTCCTGCAGCTCCTGCGCCTCCTCCTCGGCCTTGCGCGCGGCCTTGCGGGCGTTCCTCAGGGAGCGCTTCACCTTCCGAACGCGCTCCTTCAGCTGCCGGTTCCTCCTCTCGGCCGCGGCCAGGCGCTCCTGCAGCTTGCGGCCTCGCTCCTCCTCCTCGAACAGCGCCGCCTGCACGGAGGAGCACAGCAGCTGGAGGAAGGAGGAGAGAGAAAGTGGTGGGTGAGTTAACATACGTGACGAGTTGTTTTCTCAACACAGTGTTGTAAACCAGCAGCTGCCACCTCGTCGGCAGGTCGTGTGCTGTGGGAGCAGCGGTGATGTGATTTTCCCAGCAGCCTCTCTGAGAAAATGAAAAAAGTCTTCCTCCCTTTGATCTCCACACTGCTATTATTTCTCCCTCGCTCGTGTTGTTTCTCCTCTGCGAAGCCCGACACACTTGGAAGGAGGGCGGATGGGGAAATAAAGTGGAGGTCCTGACCCTCGTCAGTTACATTTATCCACCCGGGCTCCCTGCTACCAGCGACGACCACGTACGCTGTTTATGTGTGTCTGTGTAACATAAATGTTTCACCCCTCCCGCCCCTCCCTGACAATGCCGGGGTCACGTGCTTTGATGTTTAAGGGGCCCTAATTTTCCATCTCATTGGTAAACCAGAGCTGACCCCCACCCGCGGGGTTAACAGGGGTGAGTGCTCTCGTAGTCACAGCGTGTGTATGTGTGTGTGTGTGTGTGTGTGTGTGTGTGTGTGTTCATGTACGACTACACTCTGTCAGAGCAACGTACAAACCCAGGAACATCTATAAAACACCTTTCACAGCCATCACACTGTCTCAGTTGAGCCTGTGTTCTACGAGCACTTTGATAAACACAGCACCGTGGTCACCACCAGGTCGTGTGTCGACTGTGTATTGAATGTATTGAGTCTGAATCACTGTGGATATTTTGCTTTGCTAAATGCACTGAAACAACACACACACTGTTACACACTGTGTGGTAACAATGAACATAAGCACATTCACACTCATCAAACTCACTCACTTACAATAATTCTATATGCATATTTCATTCCATAACAATTCATGGTCTCAATAGTTATTTTCACATGTTCTCAGGTGTGTCAGCTATGATTTTCTTATAGTAAAACAGGAAATAGGAAATACACTTTTGTTCACATTCTTGCGTGTGAATTAGGCATTTCATTGGCTGGGCCTCAAGACTGGTAACGGGGAAACCGCTCAGATCCCATCAATCCTCCCGGGTTATGTCTTTAGTTTTCATACTTTGCTCCACTTATTTTGTGTTTCTCGCCTCTTCTCTTGCTGCAGGTTCCCACTTCCTGCCTTTGTGTGTTTCCCACTTCTGTGACTGTCTGCCACAATTGATTTTTGAATACCTGAACTGTCTCACGAGTCGTGTTATCGACTTCTCTTTCCTGTGGTTTACCAGTTGTTACAGAATTGAACCAGGGGCAATCTAATTAAATGGTCAGTGCCTTAGACCACGAGGCCCAACTGTCAATCTGTAAAATGTGATTTTCAATGCTATAGGTACAAACAAAACCGAAACCTTAGAGATGGACATCTGAAAACAGCTAAAACCCAAATAATCTACATAGAATTTTCATCCTTTTCTTTGTTTTGTTTTTTCTTTTGTAATTTGGGTGAACTGACCCCCATTTATCCAAACAAAATCAAATCCACATTACATAACATTGGTACATTTTTTTAAACGTTTGAACCCTTTCTCATGCTCGTAGGAAGGCTCTCCGCTGGACACCCCAAACACACACACACACACACACACACACACACACACACACACACACACACACACCACCTGTCAAAACATCCGGGTGTTACCTGCCTGCTGTTCAGCATCATCTGTACAAACAGTGTTCAGAGGACATGCGAAGACACATGCATGTATAAAATGTCCTCAAATTCAAGCGTGCAGAAATGATCACACAGAAAGACATCGCCCTTTATCCAAAACAACAACCCATCATCATATATTCAAAATCCACTCAGATGCATTTAAAGTTGCATTAAGCTCTTAAACTGACGAAGGAATAAAAAGACTGCGTGTGAAAGAAGTAACTCATGACGAACCCACAGATAATTATCACTCAGCCTTCCTTCAGCTCAGTGGTATGTTTTGCATCTTTCAGCCAATTGTTTTGGTTTTAGAGGTTTTATGTTGTTTCTGACCAACCTGCAACTTCCTGCATTTCCATGAATTCATCAACAGACAGACTAAGAAAGTATGAAAGAAGACAGGGTCAGAGAGAGGCAGAGAAAGAGGAGTGTCTTTGTGTGTGTGTGTGTGTGTGTGTGTGTGTGTGTGTGTGTCCAGCCTGACCTGGCTGCTCATTTATTTCTGCAGACGTTTGATTCCTCTTTCTTGCTTTATAAAGAGACTCAGCATGAGTCTCCCCTACAACCTGAACCCACACACACACACACACACACACACACACACACACATTTAGTGTCTTTAGAGCTTCACTATTGACGTCAAAGAGACAAGCCGGGGTTCTCAGGGTTTTATTTTGCTTTGTGTGTGTGTGTGTGTGTGAGAGAGAGAGAGCACAGGGTGTCTAGAAAACAGACAATAAGACAGAAAGAGAGTGAGCGATGAAGAGATAAAAAGAACAAAAGGGAGCCAGAGAAAGAAAGAAAAACAAAGACGAGACAGAGAAAGTGGGAGACACAGGCAGGACAGCACACACACACACGCACGGTTTGACACAGCATTCATCCTGAGCTTTAACCACCGACTGAATCGGTCAAACTGTGCTGTCTGCCTTTCATCCCTCTGAGCGTCCACATAAAATGTTAATGAGAGTCAGAGAACGTGTTAAAGGTGTTTACATGACAGTTACAGCCGGAGCGCTCCCTCGCTGCGGTTAGACTCAGATCATTAGACGGCGTGTAAACATGGAAACCTGCTAATTAAGAAGCATTTGGGGAATTCGTCTCTACTGTAGCATGTCGAGTGAGGGCCTGCAAGATAATCTGCAAAAAGATAATCAGGAAAAAAAGACGTTTGTATTAATCAGCTGATCGGTGGGTTTCCAGCAGTCCCTGCCTCCTGCGAGTGGTTAAAGCTGCTCTGAGAGCTGCTGATAAGAGGAGGCTCTGACAAAAGCTAATTGAAGGTTCTGGCTGAAAAGTGGAGGAAGTCTCTTGTCTGTCCGTCTGGAGGGGTTTCTGGTTCCCACGAGGCTGAAACCAGGAGCAAACCAAACAGAGAGAACGGGTCACCTTTAAATTCAAAGGACGAAAGGCAGAGAGACATGAAAAGGTGACGAGAGACATGAAGAGGAAGAAGAAGAAGGCCCTTCCTCTCATACACCTCCATAAATTCCAGGAGCTAAACACCTGTTTCGTCCCGCCTCGCCTGAAGGTCGCAGCCTCTGCATGCGAGCGCTCGTCCTCTAAATGAGCAGTGTCTTTAACCCCCACCTCACTGACCTCTGACCCCTACGGCTCAGAGGCCACACATTCTAGGTCAAACCCGAAGAAAAAGGGGAGAGGAAGACATCACACCGACTGAGTGACGGCATTAAACAAATGCCATGAATCCATTTCTGAAACAATAAACCTTGTGTCTCTACATGTGCTGCAGGCAGCGTTCAGGTCAGTCAGGAACAAGGTCCAACATCCTGACTGTTAGATAAATTGAAACAATTTTCTGTCACAAATTCAAGGGGACGATGAGTTGTTTTCAAGACTTTTGGATGAAAGTCAATGGAGATAAGTCCAAGTTGAGTCTCAAGTCATCTGAGAGACTTCAAGTGAAAATGAATTCAAGAAAAGTCCAAGTCTCAAGACATGAACACAATTTCAGTCCAGGTCAAATCTTAAGTCCTTTGACAGGTACAAGTCAAGTCAGTGAAAACGAGTCAAGTCAAAATTCATTTGAGAAAAGTCCAAATCAAGGCTCAAGTCTAAGCCAAGTCAAATCAACTGTGAGTCTTTCAGCTCTGTAAATGCCGATCCTTAATCCTTTTACACAGCTGACACGAGGTCTGCCAGTCATACTTAGACTTAGGTTATTGTTCCAGAATTTCACATTTCAAAACTTGACACATAAAACTTTTTAACTCATCATGTCAAGTCTATGAGGAGTCTGCTCTGAGTTAAATCAAGTCTTAAAGCACTCAAGTCAAAATCATCATTCAAGTCCTCATATTTGTGACTTGACTTGACTTGAGATTTCTGTGGTTGCATCTCCAGCTGCCGTGTTCTGTCTTGTCTGAAGTGCGACCTGCTCAACTCCCTCCGAGCCGGTGTGATAACAAATGCCTGAATCAGAGCAGCAGAAATCGGTCTTCCTCTGTTGACAGAGTCCGGCTTATCTCTGCTCCCAGGTCAGCAGGCTGCGCTGCTTCACACCGATATGAACTGAAGCTGCAGGTTGACACACTTTTCAAACTGCTGCCAGTCAAAGATGTGGATCTCTGCTATTTGACCTTTGACCTCTGGACGGCCGGTATCCTGTCCGCCTGAGGGGCCAGACGGTCGGACCTCGACCGGCCAGCCGGCGCTTTGATCTTCATCCGGCTGGGACGTGATCGCATGTGACCAATCACATGCTTGGGAATCTATTAGGAGTATAATCAATTCTTCTGTGTGTGTGTGTGTGTGAGTTTCATTGTGTGTGTGTTTCCTTGTATGTGTGTGTGTGTGTGTGTGTGTGTGTGTGTGTGCACTGTGCCAGAGGGTAGTTAAACTGTGTTTCTACTGATCCTCACCACATTCCTGTCAGCAGAGTCACAACTCAACTCAAGATTAGGTATACACACACACACACACACACACACACACACACACACACACACACACACACACCAAGCCCTCAGTCTGCTGGACGAGAAGGTGTGTGTGGACAAGACGCCTTACCCTGCTGTCCTCCTGCGTGTCCCACTCGGGGCTGAAGGTGTGGAAAGGCTGGCTGCCCTGGGTGCAGTTGGAGAACTGGAAGAGGCTGGAGAAGGTGCGCCTGTTCTCAGACGTGTCCGGGAAGATGGCGTCCTGGAAGTTGACGCCGTGGGGGAGGATGTTGTAGTTCTCGTCCATCCTGCAGAGGAGATAAACAGGAAAGGTGTGAGGAGACAGCTGAGGCTGCTGCAAAAATTATCGACTTGTACAGTAGCTGTGGTTAAATCAAATGTGGCTTTGCAGGTTTCACAGGCTGATGCCCCCATTATAGGTTATTATACATTAAAATTAATGAGCCCTTGCAAAATCAATAGCTGTCACATGGATGTAGTGAATAAAATGTACAAGGAAACTCAAAATTAGATTTAAATACAATACTCTTGTTTGCACATCTGATAGTTCCAAAGCAAACTGATGAGTTATTAAAGTTATAGTTCAAAGGTCTTTTTGCAAAAAACACTTCTGTATGGCAAAAAAAAGTTTTACTGGATGCAGTCAAATTTTAATAGCAACAATAAAACTTGTCTTTAGACTGTTTGGGTTAGTATTTGGAGTCTGGAAGTCTGGAGAACTGTGTCCAAGTGCTGCTGCTCACCTGAGGAAGAAGAAGTAGGAGTAGTTCTCCATCACGGTGTGGGACTGGCAGGACAGGTAGCCCAGTCCGGTTAGGTTGAGCCTGGACCCGGAGGGCACCTCCAGCATGCTGCCCCAGGCCTGGTCGCACAGCAGCTCCACCTCGGCCGAGTACAGCAGCCCTTCCTCCGCTCCCTCGTACCCGTAGCCGAAGCCGAAGGGCAGCGAGTTGTAGAGGCTGCCCGCCCCTCCGCCCGGGGGCTCCCGGTGGATGGCCAGCACCCGGGCGTACACGATGATCTCGGCCAGCTCGGCCCGGCAGCCCTCGCTGAGCGGCCGCCACTCGGAGGGCAGCTGGCAGCCGAGAGCCAGGGTGAAGGAGCAGAGGTGGAGGAGGAGGAGGAGAGCCGGCATGATGAAGCTGAGTGAACCCTGAGCTGATGCTTCACTGGAGAAAGTGTGTGTTTGTGATGATGATGCTCTGCTTTACCAAAAACTCCAAAAGTTGCTTTTTAACCCAAAAACGTTCTTCTGTCCTTAAATGCAGACACTCAGATCTCCTCTTGACGTGAACACAACAGTGGCATCACTTTGAGGAAACTTGCACAACTCCAACCTTTTGCTGCTGCATCTCATCTGCCTGCAGAAGAGAGACCAGCTCCACCAGGGCGCACCGTGCTGCGTTCAAGGACTCTGGTCACGCTCCGGCATTTTGAGTTTCTAAGTGAGTGCATTGGTGCGCTCACGTGCGGTTTTGTGAGAAAATCTAAATACGGTTGTTTAGGTGTTGAAGTGTCCTGCAAGCATTACATTTTTGATCGCTAGATTCTTGCTGGCAGAGTCTGGGTCATCATCGAACTGAACTCACAAACTCTGCACTTGAAATTTCCATTTTTCCGAAAGTGCATTGAAAGCATCAAGATGATCAGAAAGGGAAACCAGTAAAGAGAGTCAATAAAGTATGTTCTGATGTTGCGGAGCATGTTCTGACTCAGTTGCTCAGGTGGTTCTTTGAAAAGGTTCAAAGTCAATAATAAGTGATAAGTTTCACAATAACATCACTGATTGATAACTGTAGTTTACAGTCAGCTTACAGGAATCTTTGTTCTGTTTGGGTCCGTCAGCTGCTCCTGGTTTAAAATGCAGTTTGTTCTCCATAAAATAGCAAACAATTGAGTCTCAAAACATACACAGGTCATGCTGAAATAGTTCTTCTCATCAGTACTCAGGATATTACTGCTACTCAGACACTTGTTTAAGGTTTAACAGCAACCAAACGTTTCAATGGCGTGATTGAGTTGTGCTGAAGCAACACTGCCATCTACCGGAAACTGACGCGAACATCTGTTTTTCTTTTTATATAATAGATGATCTGAATAAACCGAACAAATCTTGTAAAAAAAAATAAAAGAAATATATATATATATGATTTAATAGGCCGAATTTTAAATAAGTTTAGACTAAAGCAACATATCTTTAGGCTTATTGTATTTTATAGCCACCTTGATTTATTTTATAAAACAATGTTGACAGATATAGCATCAAACTTATTAAATTTTAAATGTCATAATTTCTTTTTTTTCTATTTTTATAACATGACTGTATGAGTAGGTTGGGGAATCTCCATTGTTTCGTTTTTTATTTTCAAAGTGCAAGGTGACTCCTGAAGGGAATTCCCGCTGTCAGCTGACAGGTTTTCACTGGTGTGTAAACATAAGGATGGGTCTGTCGACTCAGCGGCTCCGCTCATGCGCAGCTGCAATTTGTTGTCAGATCTGTTCATCTGCTCTGCGACGTCACTTGGGGGAAATGAAAACCTTCGTTAAAGCCCCACGAGTCAGAGCTGCGACAATTAGGCCGATGAGAACAGGAAATAAGTTGAATAAGCCTTTAAAATTAAAGCTTAAATATAGAGGATACTTAAATATATTGGCCTTGAAGTTCGGACATAGATTAGCAATTATGCCATCTTGATGTACTACAGCCTAAATTACAAAATATTTCACATGCCTTTATATGTCTTGATATATCATGGAAAATAATGTTCTGGTCAAAGAAACCAAAAGTGAAAATAACTTCAGTATTTTTCATAACTGATATAGAACCTTTGATTATAGATAGAGATTAGGTCATTTTTTGCCTAGATTTGTGGCTTAGTGAAAATAATTTATTAACAATAATCAATTCTCAATTCTTTTAGCATTTTCAAACTGTCAAAGTGTAGTTTTATTTTGATAACAACTCCCGGAAGCGCGCTGCTCCCGTACGTGGCTTGACCTTGACGCAGGCACACACCGCAGGCAGCTGAGCAAGGTTGATCGAAACGTTTTGCGTCTCCCTGGGTGTTTCTGTGTGTTTCTGGACTGAACATCCAGCCCGTGTTTGTCTCAGGAGCCGACGGCAGGTGAGTGAAGACGTTCGGACTCGTGTAACGTTAGATGTGACGCAGTTTGCCTCAGACTGAAGCACATCCGTGTTGTGTAAGTTGCTGCTAACTTTTCAGTGTTTACCAAGAGTCGCAGACGGGATGGGCCCACCAGAAGAAAGTGAAAGTAAAATTATAGCAACACTGATCAACAAAAACATCCATTTAACCTGTCGAATACGGCGACAGTGTGTCTGTAGTGTTTTAAAGTAGCATTTATCCCTCTGGTGTTGACTGTTGTTCCCAAGTTCCAGTTTAACCTCTTGTTTGAAAAGCTGCTAAAATATGATTGTTGTTGTTTATTTGTGAGTCATTCAGAAAGCGACTGCATAAGACGAAGCATAACCACATTGTGTTACTGTGTTATTGTAATGGAATTTAATTGAATCATGTGATCAGCTGATGAGACGACTCCCATTTACTGGCTGCTGTTGCCTCTCTGCTGCTGCATGTTAAAGCACTGAGTCACTTGGTGATGTCAGCATGGAGCAGCTGTTTTTTTGTTTTTTTTTTTTACTTTACTCATAACAAATGCATAGTCAAATACAATAATACTCAGGAGAGTAAAAGGGGATTTCAGTCTAAGTATTCATAGTCAGTATTCATTTTGTGGTGATGTTAAAATGTCTCACATAATGAGAGACATTAGTTAGGATTAGTGATATTAGTGGATACTTAAATATATTGGCCTTGAAGTTCGGACATAGATTAGCAATTATGCCATCTTGATGTACTATAGCCTAAATTACAAAATATTTCACATGCCTTTACATGTCTTGACATATCATGGAAAATTATGTTCTGGTCAAAGAAACCAAAAGTGAAAATAACATCAGTATTTTTCATAACTGATATAGAACCTTTGATTATAGATAGAGATTAGGTCATTTTTTTTGCCTAGATTTGTGGCTTAGTGAAAATAATTTATTAACAATAATCAATTCTCAATTCTTTTAGCATTTTCAAACTGTCAAAGTGTAGTTTTATTTTGATAACAAGTCCCGGAAGCGCGCTGCTCCCGCACGTGACTTGACGCAGGCACACACCGCAGGTAGCAGAACAAGGTTGATCGACACGTTTTGCGTCTCCCTGGGTGTTTCTGGACTGAACATCCAGCCCGTGTTTGTCTCAGGAGCCGGCGGCCGGTGAGTGAAGACGTTCGGACTCGTGTAACGTTAGATGTGACGCAGTTTGTCTCAGACTGAAGCACATCCGTGTTGTGTAAGTTGCTGCTAACTTTTCAGTGTTTACAAAGAGTCGCAGACGGGATGGGCCCACCAGAAGAAAGTGAAAGTAAAATTATAGCAACACTGATCAACAAAAACATCCATTTAACCTGTCGAATACGGCAACAGTGTGTCTGTAGTGTTTTAAAGTAGCAGTTATCCCTCTGGTGTTGACTGTTGTTCCCAAGTTCCAGTTTAACCTGAAAAGCTGCAAAAATATTATTGTTGTTGTTTATTTGTGAGTCGTTCAGGAAGCGACTGCATAAGAAGAAGCATAACCACACTGTGTTGCTGTGTTATTGTAATGGAATTTAATTGAATCATGTGATCAGCTGATGAGATGATTCCCATTTACTGGCTGCTGCTGCCTCTCTGCTGCTGCATGTTAAAGCACTGAGTCACTTGGTGATGTCAGCATGGAGCAGCTGTTTTTTTTTTGTTTTTTTACTTTACTCATAACAAATGCATAGTCAAATACAATAATACTCAGGAGAGTAAAAGGGGATTTCAGTCTAAGTATTCATAGTCAGTATTCATTTCGTGGTGATGTTAAAATGTCCCACACAATGAGAGACATTAGTTAGGATTAGTGATGTGTCCTCAGATAACATCACAATTACTCTCCAAATCATGGAAACACATTGGCTTGTTGTGTGCAACATGAATCACAGCCTCATTTCCACAGAGATCCATCTGTATCCATGTTGTTTTTTTAAAAAGAGAAACAAATTGATTAATTGTCCAGTTGAGTAATTCTTTCTTTAGCTGTGCAACAGCCTTAAAACCACTGTAAAGGATTTTAAATTTTGAATTTTTGCGCCCCCCAGTGGTAATACTGAAAAGACTCTGTGATCGCAATGTATGTCCTCACTCATCATTTCTGCTTTTTTCCTCCACTTTGTGACTGTTATTAGCACTGTTTTATTACTATTCAAAGCAGGCACAAGATCAAAGTGTCATTTATTTATTTCAATTTCAAATGTGTTTCAAATCTTAAAACACAGATTTAAATTATTTTTTTCACGTGTGCCTTTCTGTCTCTTCCTTCGTCTTCCTCTCAGCATCATGGCGTCTGGAGGCCCCATGATGAACGGTGACATCCCTCGCTCTCCCGGCCAGTCCGGCACGCTTGAGGAAACCCTGCAGCAGATGAACATCCTCATCCAGGAGAACCGAGACCTGAAGGGTAAGAGTGCGTGCGTGGTGCTGGGTTCAGAGCTGAGGACAATATTTGATCTGAGCTTTTTATTTGGTGTTGCTGCATTATTCAACAACAAAGAAGTCTGTTCCAATTGTACTTAATGTTCTGCTCAGGTCTGGGTGAAAGGTCAGTGTTCCCCATATCTGGGTGGAGGTTCAGGGTTGTAGTGTGACAGACCAGCTGGAGCAGTGTATGGGAACAGAGAGGGCCTGATAGCTATGGAAAGGTTCTTAGTTCAAATGATCTGACTCGTACAATTTGCATTTATTCAAACTCTCTGTGTCTGTCTCTCGCTCAGAGGCCCTGAGGCAAACCAACCTGACAATGAAGGAGCGCTTCGAGGGTCTGAGCGCGTGGCGGGAGAAGCAGCGGCAGGAGCGGGACTTCCTGGAGAGCAGGCTGGAGGAGGCTCGGGGCCGCATGGAGGCACTGACCCTCCAAAACCAGGAGCTGAGCAGGAGACAGGGGGAGGAGGGGAAGACAGGGGGAGCAGTGGGAGGCTTGCTGGTGAGGGTTTACTGATATTGATTTTTGTTTATCTCTTGTATTTTGGGTGAAAACAACAGAGAACCAGTGCTATGTTCCTGTATTGATAATTGTTTTTTATTATATTATTTTATGACTTTGTCTGTCTCATTGTATTTTAAGTTGCACTACATTTAACCTTCTGTCACTGTAGCTAAAAAAGCTACTTAATATTCTGTGTTGGGTGATGTCATTTCCAGGTGTCATCCAATCAGAGTGCAGAGCTGGATGCCTTGCGTGCCCAGGTTGCTCGCCTGCAGGCAGAGAAGAACGACCTGGTGGCCTTGAACTCTGAGCTGCAGCTGAAGGCGGAGCAGGACTCACATGACGACTCATTCATTGAGGTCATCACGGTCTCGGTAAAGAGCAACACACACGCACACACACACACACACACTCAAAGAAACTAGAAAGACACTCATGTGAGAGTTTCATTCAGAATTTTCCTCTATATTCAGCATTTCATGATTTTATCTAATACAAAAAGTCTACACCTCTACTTCACATATACTTTATACAACCAGAGTAGTATTCATCAATTAAACAACTATTATGTACCTGATCAAAAAAATCCAGATCAGAGTTTTAATAAAAACATTATTTCATTCTGTGATTATGATGAACAAATACCTGGGTGTAAATCAGAGTTTTGGGATTTAATTGTTCATTAATAAATAAATTTAATAAATTCTTTTTCTTCTCAGGACGGAGGCGTCGACGGCGTGAACAATGTGTGTGGCTCAGAGCGCAGCAGACGTCTGGACGTGAGTATGACGGCGTCCCGGCTGGACAGCGAGGAGATGACCGTCTCCCAGCTCCTCCAGTCACTGAGGAATGAGACGCAGCGCGCCGAGCGTCTGCAGGCCGAGCTGCTGTCGTCTGCTGCCAGGTAGAGGACAGCAACTTAAATAATCTACTGTGATCACAACAGCAGAAACCAAGTTTATAGCATCAAGAACACACATATATTTTTATATATAACACTGTATATTTGTTTTTAAGTGCAGTGTTTTTATGAAGCGGTTTAGTTAACTAATCTCACCTCTTGAATTTTTTTTTTCCCTTTTTGAAATATTTTCAAACAGAATTAAAGCACTGGAGGAGAGGAAGAGCATTATAGACAAACCAACACAGACCACCCCAGCAGAGACTACAGAGACCAAGGAGGATTCTGGGAAAGATGACAAGGTATTTACTCAATACCAAAACAAGCAGTGCCTGAAATTTTTTTGTATGAAAAATGCAGACTTGGTGTGAAAGATGACTGAAATCTCTGTATTCTGATAGCAGGTTAACGATAAAGTAACACATCACATCTCATTAAAAGAACTTTATTTTGAAGTCTCATCTCTGTTAACCATTATTGATCCACCACTTTATCGTTGTTGTAGCTGGCAGTGGTTCACTCATGTTTTTCATGTTTTGTTTCCTTATCATAATGTTTACGTGTCCTGCCAATATTTCAGGCAGCGTCTGAGGTGGAGAATTTGAAGTCTCACATGATGAGGCTGTTCAAAGAACTGCAGCAGGCCCAGTGCAAGCTGGATGAAGCAGAAGGCATGAAGAAGAACCTGCAGGACAGGTTAGGCCCGGGTTAGGTTGGGACAGGTTAGACATCCAGTAAAAGAGCAGACAAAACCAATGCCGTGTAATGTTTCATTCTTTTATTATTAAGTACAGAAAAATTCTATGAAAATGATTTCTGTATATTGTTAACATGTTTGGATTTTAAATGGAGGCAAACATATGGAAAAGTTCTCTCCTTTAATCGACCTGTGCTCAACCCGATGTCTTCCATTTGTGTCTAGATGTCGGGAGGTGGAGCAGGACGTTGCCACTCTGAAGACCCAGCTGGTGGAGAAACAGGCTGTTCAGTCGGAGAACGACCGTCTGAAGCTGCAGCTGGACAGCATTCAGGCCCAGAACCAGATGGAGCAGAGGAAGGCAGGGGAGGAGAGGTCTGAGACAACACACACACACGCGCGCGCTATATATAAATTGACTGGTTAATTTACATTTCAACTGTTTTTACTTTTCAGAAAACTAAGAAATTGGAACCATTTTTAATTGCTTTTTAAATATATAGGAACATTACATCTGCAGACAAAATGTATTATAAGACACTGGACTGGAAACCCCCATTTATTTATATCCCAGTAAGTAGGGCTGCACAATTAATCGAATTTTAATCACGATCACGATTTTGGCTGCCACGATTAAATTAATATGATCGTCGGCGATTTTAACATTTAAAAAGCGAGCTCTGTTGCGTGTCAAATCAAGCACTTTCTCAACCCAATAGTCAGCCAACCACCAGGGGGCGACCCATAGGTTAGGGCCTCATCATTACGCTGCCTAAACAGCAAGCGAGCGAACCCTGCAGCAGCGGCAGCTTCAAATGATTAAACTGTGAGAGAGTGCAATGTCGGGAGCAGCAGGCAGTGACAGTGAGGAGCCGCTAGTGCCTCGTAAAGGAGCAACATCTACTGTTGACCCTTTTCCACTGCGCTGGTGCTAGTGCTAGTTCGGAGCCAGTGCCTGACTTAGCACCAGTTCTTCGTGTTTCCACCACGTAAACACCAGCTCCAGGTGCTAAAAACCTGTGCTTAACAGGCACCATGTCTTTGCTGGTCCAGAGCTAAGCACAGACTACGTCAGGGGCTGGGGGGGGGTTATCGTGAGTGCCGGTAGCCAGTTTCCAAATCGCAATTGCGACCGGCTTTCGGGCTGGGACACACAAGCGGTAATTTGTGTTCGTTTTCGCCAGGACGTCCCTGGTCTGATCGTAGATATATTGAACTGACTCCACTAAATCCCTGTCTGTCCAGCGCCAACCCAGACAACCATAACAGCAACTCTGCATCGGGCGACACCGTATCCACCCACCTCTCAAAGACACGCTGAAATAACGGATGCAATAAGGCCGGTTTTCTGTTTGTTTGCACTTTATAATTGCATTTTGCAATAGAATATTTATTTTTTTTCCCTTTGTCTTTGGGTGAATTTTAGTTTATTGTTTGATTTATGATTATTTTAAGTTTCAATTTGAAGACGTGTTTGTTTTTTGTTTTTTTAAAAGTGCAATAAAAAGGTGCGTTTTACCTAACATAATGAATAATCGTGATTACAATATTGATAAAAATAATCGTGATTATCATTTTGGCCATAATCGTGCAGCCCTACCAGTAAGGATTCACCTCTATTCAACTCACCACTAACGCCCTTCCTCTCCCCCTCACAGGAACACCCTGGCCCAGCTGAAGGATGCCTACACCAAACTGTTTGAAGACTATAATGAACTCAAAGAGGAGGAGAAGAAGAGAGAGGTCTGTTCATGTAGAATGAGAATCAATAAAATCAAATCATGTTTCAGACATGTCTGACCTTTGCCCTCTGGTGCTGCAGTCTCAGATGGTGCAGAAGGAGGTGGCAGACCAGCTGCAGGAAAGGCTGAATGCAGCCGAACAGGCCCTGGCTGCTAAACAGGACAAGATTGATCAAATGAAGCAGGAGATATTCCAGAAGGAGAAGGAGCTGGAGACCATATCTGTGTTACAGGCTCAGGTCAGTGGGCGTATAAATGTACTGACATCCATTTTGACATCTTACATTCTGTTACATTTAAGAGCACTGGACCCAAAGTACCAGATATTCACATGACAGAATATATCCCTTCAGCTTCATGGTGGTCATCATGCTTTTTGTTGTACTCCCTATGCAGGCAGAGGTCTACTCCTCAGACTTCCACGCAGAGCGAGCAGCAAGAGAGAAACTCCATGAAGAGAGGGAGCGTCTGGCTGCTCAGCTGGAATATTTAAAGAAGCAGAACACTCATCTGCAGGAGGAGATGGACTCGCTGGGCCGGTACGGAATCAGTCAGAAGTTTGCTTTTAAACTTGTAGTTCAGTAGTTTCGCTTCTGAATTCAGGCTAAAATCATGTATCTACGATCACAAAATCCTGGGGTTGGTCTAGTTAACTTTCATAAGATGTGCTACTAGGAACACATGGGAGAACGCATTCTACAAGATAATTGTGAAGTTGACACAACATCCTGATCTGGAGTGTGTGGAAGCCTTTATCAGTGAGGACCCATTTCTTCTGTTTCTCCACAGGCGGTCACTGGATGAGATGATGAGGAGACATATGTCGCAAGCAGGAACTCCAGACGCTGGTCATTCTCTGTTTGCAAGAAGTGCACCTGTTGGTGGGTACCTTTTTTATGTCCTGAGTGTAGCCTTCCATGCAACTTCCTCTCAAGCTGTGTACAAATTTCATGTCTTTTACCTGAATTCACAGAGTCTTAACAGAATAGTCTGTCATTTTGGGAAACTTGTTGGGACATACAACACAGTCTTGTAAATTTCCCCTTTGTGGGACTAATAAAGGCATATCTTATCCTTCTAGTTCGATGGCTTGATTCAGTGTAAGATCAAAATCAGTCCATCATGATCAGGTTGTGATCAGTGTCTCTGACTCGCAGGTAGAAACTGGCAGCATCAGGGGTTTATCCCCGAACACGCCTGTCCCAAATGCAATGAGATCATGCCAGACCTGGACTCCCTGCAAATCCACATCATGGACTGCATCAACTAGACCTCCATCATTACAAGAATCCACTACAACTGCGGCTCCATTAGCACCTTTGATCTGAGTCTTACTCAGCTTTTACCCATGTTTTTATCCTGAGACGACACTGCATACTATCATGATAAACTCAGTAAAATTCATTCTTGGATGGTTCAAGCAGTGAAGAGGGATTTTAAATCTGAAAACAGTTTGTCTCTCTTTAAAATTGCTTAAATAATTGGAATAGAATGGGAAAATATTGTAGGACATATCTTGCAGTTATTTGGGTCCATGTCACCTGGCACATAGTCTGTTTGCTGCTGTAATGAAGAAACTGAAGATTAATTTCTTCAAGGCAACTGTCATGTACACTTTAAGTTCCACCACTACAAGTTACATTTGTTGACAAGTTTTTGGTCACTGGAGGCTTTTTTTTTTATTGTAGTTTTACACATCAAATCAAAATAAAATTCTTTCTATATTTTTTTGCTTGGAAAGGATATTTTTGCTTATGATTGGTTTGTTGGTGTTGGTGGGAAAGGAGCATGCACCATGTAGGCACTTTAAGAATATATGTATATTTTATTTTGACTCTACAGATGATACCTTGTAATTAGAATGTTATATATTTAACTTGTTAATCAACCTATCACTGTCAGTGATGGCCTTTGTAAGTGTAAAGGTGCAGGAGGCTACAACACCCTGCTGATTCTGTAGTCTGTAGATTATAAAGGCCCTCCGATTCCTCGCTGTAATTCTGTGAATGAAAATAAAATAATCAGCAAATTTCTGTCTACTTTTCGTCATATTGTGACTTTTTTTTCTCTGAACCAGTTAAACATTAAAACACATTTGAGTTAGAACATATATTTTATATAATGATATGGTGAGCCCAGGTGTTTTAATTTTGATCATCGTATTTTAGGAAATAAATGTATCTGCTTACTTGCCAAGAGTTAAATGAGAAGATTGTTACCACTCGTGTCCTGTGTCGTGTCTGCTAAATACAACTCTACTGCCCCCAGCTGGTTAGTTTAAGCTTAGCATAATGTCCAAATGAAATCCATCTATCAGCGCCTCTACAACTCACTAATCAACATCTTATCTGATCTTCCAAAATTCCTGGAACTCCAAGAATCCTCTGCTTTCTCGACACCCCGTGGTTTCATTTATCAACATCCATTTATTTTGACATGAATAAAGTTTGGATAGGGACACAAGACAGCAGAGTTTATAAAGTCAAGTGAGGAAAGGAAGGTTTACCTGGGAGAGCATCCTGACCCATGCACATGCGCAGTACCGATCAGGCAAGCTGTACGGTGGCGGTCAATGGCTCAATGGGCCTCAGTCTTGTAAACACAGCTTTTAGGCTCCTGAATTCTCCGTGGACAAATATTGCAACAAAATCAACATCAGTAGAAATGTAAACAGTTTAATATATTTTTATCTCACAAGATTATATACTTTTAAGGAATTAGATCCTGAGAGTTTGATCGAAAAAACAATGTATGAAAGAGAAAGCTCTTTTTTCATTCAGGCACATCGATGGGCACCTACAAGAACCTTGACAACACGACGGGGTCCTTCGTTTAGCGCCAGTTTAGATTTTAGAGGTAAAGAGTACAATATAAAGCTAATGTGTCATTTTTATAATCTTTAACCACATGACTTGTACAAAGCTACGCGTAGTGCTAGTTATTAGGAAGCAGGTAATGTATTGACAGTAGTAGTTGGACGTAGGTGTAAAATCTGTCAACGTCGCTTTAGGGCACAAAAGCTGGAACACTAGAGATCAACGTAAGGTAACATCTGCGTTCTGTTGGCTGTCATGTTATCTTACAATAACTGCAGATAAATAGAAAGCTAAATCTAAAAATAATGGTGAACGTTTCGTTTCTTTTTCATTGTGGCTGAAGAAACAAGTCGTGTTTATATCTTCAGACGTTGAACTATGTCTTGAGGAACTCTGAATTGTTGGATTGTATCTGTCAGTTTAAATGGACCCGATGAAACAGTTTGTTGCCTCAGATTCAATCTGAATATCAACACTTTGCTCATCTCTTTCAAAAAGAAGTTTTTCGTGCTTATATCATGTGGTAACACAGCCACTTTGTAAAAATGAGTGAGACAGTACTTGTATTGATAATTTCACTGAACAGACTTGAGTCATCTCAATGCTGGACTCACTATGGTCAATATGTTATAGTGTTATACTGAATTGTACAGTGTAATGTATGATGTGCCAAATGTAGTGCAATATGATTTAGTTATTGGTGCAAAAAGACACAAGTATCCATGTTCCAACTTCCAGTGTAGTGTGAGTTTAACATGACGCATAAATTCACAGTTGAAGGTGATATCAAAATAGTCTCTAACATATACAGATACAGATATGAGCAAAAATTTTCGATGTAACAGAAAAGTATTTACTCATGAGAGTATTTACATTGCTTTCATAGGTCTACCATTGATTACTGCCAGTTGAGTCTGTCCTTCACTGCCAATCAGTACCAACGACTCTGCAATGGACAGTAAGTATCAAGGAATTTAAAGCATTATTTTAAAGCTTTATAAATCTGTCAGGATATAAATCAGTTTGTATTTTCTCTGTCCAGGAGAGGATGATCTGGATATTTTGATGGGCCTCCTGGCTGAGAGCGAGGGCGTCGGAGAAAAACAGGAGGGTCAGGAGCAGGCAGATGACTTGGACGACCTGTTTGATGATGACAATGATGAGGAGGAAGAGTACAAAGAGGGCCTCGAGGAGGAAGGGCAAGATGTGGAGACAGAAAATGCAGCGTCCGATCTCTTTGGAGATGTGGATGACATTGAAAATGAAGAGAAAGACACTGAAGAAAAAGAAGGTGGAGGAGAAGTGTGTGAGAACCTGGACAGGTCCAAGGAGGATTTACAAGGTTTGTGGCGCTGCAGTCTCTCCATTAACTTGCCTCCAGATGATGTACAGTGTAATTTGGTTCAGTTAAGTGCTGCTTATTGGGTTCACCAGTGGAGTTTTATGTCTTCCTGCCCCAGACGAGCTCAGGCGCATGCAGGAGCAGATGCAGCGGTTGCAGCAGCAGCTGGAAGCAAGCCAGAAGGCTTCCTCATCTTCCACTCCAGTCACGACTGCGGGCAGCTCGGCTAGTCCCAAACCCATCACCCCCAAACCAACACCCTCTCGACACCCAATCTCCAAACTGACCCAGGCTAAATCAACCACTGCCACACCAAAGACCAAGACACAAGGAGGTAAACCACTCACGGCTTTTGCTATACATGTTTTACACTTAAAGTACAGAATAAATTGATAAAGACACAAACTGCACATAACTGCAACAAAAGCTCATTATGCTTCTATTTTCCCATTCTTCTAACAGCAACAACATCTACATCCACTCCAGTTAGAGGAGGAGGTGCAAAGCTCCAAGAATCCTCTGACTTTTTTGATCAGCTCAACAATGCTGACTCCTTCAAGCGCAAAGCCAGAGTAGCTCACCATCCCAAACCCAGCACATCACCAGGTTAAATATGATTATCCGTATGCACCCCTTTATATAATTCAGAATTACTGAAAGAAGTTTGTAATAGGAAAAACAGGGTTTGATTTCTTTACTGTTTTCTGATCAGAAGACAGAGGGCCACTGGTGGAGATAAAGATCGGCAGCTCCTTCCAGCCAGTAGAGAGCACCAACAAGGTCACCAATCCTCTGCGTTCACCTCCATCCTCCCAGAGCAGACCCGCACAAGCTGCATCAGCAGGACAGCCTAAACCATCTTCTCTTGTTCCCCTTCCTAAAGATGTGGGTGTTGAGAAGTACTCAGGACTGCGGCTAAGGTGAGGACGCTGAAGTGATGGAAACGCTGGCTTTTTAAAATACAAAATCAGCAGCTGAAAGCCAGAATTTTTAGTCTCATACACCCAAACAAATCCCGGCTTTCTTGTCCAGTGTTTCATTCTGAATCTGGGCTCTTTTTTGTCTCAGAAAACCACGTGTTTCCTCCAGCGAGATGGACCGCAAGATGGCCGACCGCCGTCTGATCCGCCTGTCACAGCTGCCGGACCGTTTGACTAGGGAGAAGCTGGAGGACAGCGACTGGGTGACCTTTGCAGTACTGGTCAACAAGGCCACACCACAAAGCAATAGCAGTGTAGGTCTATGCTCAACCCTCCTCCTTGTGTTTCAATATGTAAATAGTTACAAATCAAACCTATTCCATTTGATTTCAGGAAACTGATCCATTATACAGATGCATTTGAAATACTGTGTACTGTCCCATTTTTGACTTTAATGCTTCATCTCTGCAGGGCAAAACCTTCAGCATCTGGAAACTAAACGACCTCCATAACCTGGAAGTGTTTGTGTCTCTGATGCTGTTTGGTGAAGTCCATAAAGAGCATTGGAAGACGGAGCCAGGCACCGTCATTGGACTCCTCAACCCAAACCCCATGAAGCAGAAGGACGGATATGACGGGGTGAGTGAACACTCTGAACTGAATATAATATGCATTCATGTTAATTACAGTCTGCCAGAATCTGAATTAAAAGATGCTTGAATTTGATTTGCAAATGAACATGGGAATTTTCTTTACTGTGATATTTAGGTGATTACAATTTGTCACTGTTAAGTATACTAAATGGATTAAAGGTGGAAATAACACGACCAGGAGAGTTAAATGTTGCGATGATTTAGTATAATCCAAGTAATTTTCATCTGGTTCTTATATGCAACATCTCAAGCCTTGCAGATTTTACAAAGAAATGAACAGTGCATAAGATGTTAGAGTAGCTGAGGTTCGATGAAAGGTCTGAATCCGGAGACAGAAAACTGGGTCAGAAGGACGTTGCATGTCACTCTTAGCTCATTACTCTTGCAAATGAACTGTTTCTCACTCGTGGTCAAGTAATAACCTTGTTTTATTTATGTTTTACTGAACTGGTTTTGAGATTTTTCTTCTAGTCATTGACTGGTTTGGCAACAAAAGTGTCAGCCAGTTAAAGCAGAAAACAGACTGGTGGTGTTGGTGAAAATAGCTAGTAAGGTCGCCGGCGTCGTTACCGCATGACAAACTGAGATGTTAAGAGAGGAATGTGGCAGGAAAAGCCAAAGCCTTTCCCAACTGCACAAACACACACACATTGACTGTCCCCTTTTGGGGACATCACATAGACTTAACCTTAATCACTCACCCAACAATCATCTTTTTCTCAATTGGGCACACTGCTTTTGTCTCCAGTGGGACAAGTCTGAAATATGTGAAAGTAGCCATGGCCAGACACACACTCACACTCACACTCACACTCTCACACTCACCACCCACAGAGGGCAATTTGAGTTCAGAGCCTCTAATCTCAGAACAGATATCGTCTTCTGCTTTTTCTGAAAGTCTTATGAAAGAATTTTAATCAGCAGCTATATTTTAGTTTCAGATATTTAAGTTTCACAATTTACATCCATATTTTGCCACACTATGATTTTAGTCAACCAGCTGATTATTTTCTGTATTCTTTCTTCAATCATTTTATATAAAATGTCAGAAAGTAGTGAAAAATACTTGTTGTTGCCTACGTATCTTGTTCTATCCTACCTGTAGTCTTAAACCCAACGATATTCAATTTACAATTATATAAAACACAGAAGCAGTAAATTCCCTCAATTTTTGTGCCTTTTTGCTTGCGATTAATTTATTATCAAAGTAGTTGCTCACTTCTTTTCTGTCAATGTATTAATTGACTAATTGTAACTGAGAAAAGTAACATTGACAACACACGACAATTATTGCATGGTAATTGAACAAATGAATGAATAAATGCTGAACATGTGCAGGTGAGCCTGACGGTGGATCACCCTCAGAAGGTGTTGTTGATGGGTGAAGCTCAGGACTACGGCACCTGCAAGGCCATGAAGAAGAACGGAGACCCCTGCTCTCAGATCGTCAATATGGTGGGTCCATCTGCTCACTCTGTGTGTATATGTGTATATGTGTGTGTGTGTATGTGTGTGTGTACACATTAAAATATTTTCTTTTGTTTATTTGTTTACAGTATGAGTGCCAGTACTGCCAGTATCACGTTAAAGCCCAGTATAAGAAGATGAGCTCGAAGAGGGCCGAGCTGCAGTCGTCGTTTTCTGGAAAAGCCCCGAACAAGGTGAAGGGGAAGGGCGGCAGCCTGAGAGAGCGTCTGTGTCAGGATGGCTTCTACTACGGCGGTGTGTCCTCAGCTGCCTGCGCCGCCTCGCTGTGAGTGACGTTAGATGTAGTCGTTTGATTGAGCTGTTCTCTACAAATCCTTTAATGCGCTGCATGTAATAATAATTAATCCAGTAATAATAAAAGCCCTTATGTGTGCAATTTGAAAACTCAACTCCTCCTGGCTGTATTCAAAACACACTGTAGCGGACAAAACACATACTGAGGTCACAATCCTGTCCAATTTGGATTCGGGTTGAAATTATATTTGCATTTTTACAGTGTGTGTTAAAGTCAATTTGTGCAGGACTAACTGCTGCTTACAAAGCCAGGAACACTGTGTACGACTCTGCCTGATGATTTCACTAACTGTGTGTTGCAGAACGGCGTCCAAACCGAACAAACCCACCCAGAAGACTCTGGACAAGCTGTTTGTGAAGGGCTCGGCTCAGCTCATCCAACAGGCCAAGAGGCTGGGTAAGGACTGACAGTCTTACACACAAACCTCAAGACGCTCATTTTTCACTAAACCCTGCTCAGAGTGCACATTGACAAGCCTGATCACCTGGGGTGATAAAGGTTTTCATCAATCCCTTTGTGCTTTGTACAGCTGAAGGAAAAAACACTCCCCTCATTTTCACTTTCACAGTTATATTACAGAAGGATATATGCTTGTAGGAACTCTCTTTCCTGTAATTAAATTTTGCTAAATGTTTCAAGATTTTACAGCTAAAAATGTCTGTATCATATTTATATAGATGCAAAGAATACAATAGACCGAATCAAGTTCCTTATGCGCACATGTGAGCTGGAATCTTGACAGTGACTGAAGGAGAGAACACTGAATAACTGGCTGTAAAAGTTAAAAAAAGAAATTCCTTTTTTAAATCATCCTTTGTTTTTTGTGTTTGTTTTTAGCCGTGCAGTCCGGTGAAGTTTCAGGTTGCTCAAATGAATTTAAGAGCCTGATGTCGATGCCAACTCCCGGAGCTCTGCAGCTGAAGAAGCACTTAACACATGGCAGTCAGTCAGGTAAAAAGCCTGGAAATAACTTTGCACCTTTGATGAAGAATGAATTTTATTTTATTTAAGTCTCTCATTGGATTATAAGATATCAGTGTTTTGAGTCCAAGTGTCACAAATCAGACTAGGTGAAAAAGCTGCAACAATAGTAATCAACCAACCCTCACTGATAATAAGTTCTTCCTGAACTCCCATGCATTCCCTAAATATGTTGCCAATTTGAAGGTCATTTCAGACGATATGAGTCCGTCGTACCCATGAACTCACTTGTATTCTTGATGCCATTATTTAAGAGATCTCTCAAAGATTTTTAAAAAAGGCCGTGGTCATTGGTGTTTATGTTCTTCATCCTCAGCCTCCAACGAAGCAGCTGGAGCTCCAGTTCAGTCCATCTCAGCTTCAGACCTGCTGAAGCAGCAGAAGCAAAAGCAGCGGGAGTTCCTACAGAACCGCCAGCGGAGGGCAGCGGAGATCCAGAAGAGGGTGCTGCAGAACTCAGCTGGGCCCTCACCCGGGTTGTCGTCCTCGCTGGGCCAGAACGGTCTGACATCCCCGAAAGCAGCCTCAGAGGCCCCCAAGGCCAACGGAAGACTTGCAGCTCCCCACGCCCCCACCTTGGGCCGAGGCTTCTCTGAGGGCGAAGACATCCTGTTCTTTGAAAACAGCTCACCACCGGCACCCGCCCCCAGCGCTCTCAGCCTATCAGCCGCCAAGCTGGCTGCTCTGAAGAAGCTGAGAGCCAAAGGGACGGGGCTTGAAAAGGAAGACCCCAATGCTGTGAAAAGGAAGAGGAGTGACTGCACTGAGATTAACGCCAGGGTGGAGAAGAATCTCACCTCACCCAAGGGTACACACACTTCGCAAGTTCAGATGTCAATCTTACTTCTATCTTCTTATTTTCTGTATTTTAATTTTTTTTATAATTTTGTAATTTCTGTTTTTGATTTAATTTTATTACTTCTTTTTACATGGGCAAGTATGTCTTCATCTATGCCGAAGCACAATATAAACCTAAAACAATGTTAGATATTTCCATGGTAGCAGTACATGGAAGAAAATCATTCACTTGTCATGAAATGCATTCATGACAAAGAGCTCATTGACTAGAGTTCTGTGTTCAGTTAAGTGATACACAATACAACTTCACTGTTGCTTGTCCTTTTACTTACTGTGCAGGTGATTCTTCCAGTAATGAGGAAGAGGAACCAGCCTTGAAGAAGAAGCGAGAGCAACTCCTCTACATCCAGTCAGAGGAGTTCCAGAAGATCCTCAACGCCAAATCTCGCCATGGGGTTGTGCTGCAGGCGGTATGACAAGTGGCACTTTACTACATGCATCTATGAAGACTTGATTTTCTTAGCTTGTTTAGACTTACAGCTGTTGCATGTAAATACAAATTAGATCTGATTTCTGCAGTTTAAAACCTTGCAAAGTGTGTCTCAATTAAAGATTTCCATATGAATGTCCTCTCTCTCAGGCGGAGTACCAATTACAGGAGCGCTACTTCGATGTTCTGGTGAAGAAGGAGCAAATGGAGGAGAAGATGAAGGGCATCAGAGAGATGAAGTGTCGTGCTGTTACCTGTAAAAATGTGAGTTAAATTCACACCTATTTGATTTAAATATGTGAATGTTTGAGCATATATGTGTTATTTATTTATTGTAACATTTATAAAGCTGATCTTTGAGATAATGTTGCTTCCTTGGTGTAATAATTATAAATGTTAGCATATTGGAGATGATTAGTTTTCCCTGACTGTCTATCAGTTAGCAGTCGAAAAAGTTATTTCCCATGTTCCCTTGCTTCCAGTGTAAGTACACCTACTTCAAGCCGGCGGATCGTTGTGTGGAGCTGAATCATAATCTGCGGTGGCATGATGCCATGAAACGTTTCTTCAAATGTCCCTGTGGACAGAGAGCCATCGCTCTAGATAGACTGCCCAACAAACACTGCAGGTCAGACTCTTCATGCTCTTGTCATCTCTTTCTTACTCATGTGATCACAATTTCAGGGTTCACCACGAAATAACATGAAAATGTTAACTAATGTTGTGTTGCCATTTCAGTAACTGTGGTCTGTTTAAATGGGAGCGTGACGGGATGCTCAAGGTAAAATCTCTGTCTGACTCAGATCATTTGAAAAGAAAACAAATATTTCATTGTCGTGACAGAAAACAGATTTGACTCTCTTACGGTTTATTTCAGGAGAAAGTTGGCCCAAAGATCGGTGGAGAGCTTCTCCAGCCTCGAGGAGAGGAGCACGGCAAGTTCCTCAACAGCATGAAATGACAGCACTGAGTTTGTTTTTTAACTGTCTTAGTAGCATTTTTACATTTGTATGAACTATGTTTTTAAAGTTTTTTTGTTATTGATTATGGAGATTTGAATGTGATAATATTGGATATGTTGGAAATAAGCTGATTAAAGTAATAATTTGCAACATTTCCTTTCAAATGTCTGTTTTTACTTGGTCGATAGAAGTATAGAGATGAAAAGCTGAGCAGATGTTTTGACATATCACAGAGGGAAAAGCAGAGGGAATGATGGCTCAGTTCCATTTAGCTGCGTCAGTTTCAGGCTCCTGGTATCATTCATTCTGGCTCACTGTCATACGGTCATGACTTACTGGGACACTGGGAATAGAACAGAGCCATTGTTAATGTCACATGCTTTTCCTGCTTTGACAAGTTAAGATGTCTGCTGTGGAAAAGTCCTTTTAGATAGCAACTTAAACATAAACCAAATTTCACCTTATTAAACACTTCTTGCCTTTAATATTGTTCATGATGCAAACAAAAAATATTGCTCACAATCTGAAAAATAATCCATGGAATCGTGGTGTCTTAATTATTCCCTGCTGTGCTGGCTGCTTTGTTTAGAGTAAATGGTAGAAGTGGGTTGTGGTGGAGATAATGTATACAATCACATAATGCAAAGCACATTTAGGACAGGCTGAGTTGGAGTCAGGATGTGATTGGTTGCCTCTCCTGCTTGGGTTGTTTGAGAAGGTGCTTTACAGTGTGTCTTTGTTACAACAGCAGGGCCTTTAAGGGGCCTGGCTACTGTTTTCTATTTCTTAAACAGCAGAACATTTTGGTTCATTGGGACTGAACTAGTCTCCTGTATCGAGGACACAACTATCCTCTAACACACTCCATATGTTGGCGTGATGACCGAGGCCAGGTGGCGCTCACTCAAGTCGGTGAGCCAGTCCACACAACCTCAAACAGAAAAGGTCCGAGGTGCTTCCACAGTGTAGAGATAAAATAAGGCTTTTGGGTTTGAAGTCGTGTGATTAGCACGTGCGGCACGCCATGCCACATCATTCTGAGGATTTAATTTGTGCTCATTATCCTACTGCTGTTTTCCCCCCCTCTCTCTCCACCTCCTCTGTGTCTCCTCTGCCCAGTTTGTGTCTAATATTTCCACTCTGGAATGTGGAATTCATTTCAGCCTGATGACTTCTGCAGCTCACCTCATCTTCTCTTTTTATTCCACGCCACCTCCCTCCCTTTAAATACTCCAAATACCAGACAGTGCAAGTTAAAGCACATCAGCAGTCTGGGAATCAGGAAACTCGTCTTTACCTGTCATTTTGACTTAAAGACTTTAAGTCCGTTTCATTGCAAATATAAAGATACAATCAGGTCGATGTTGTTAATGTAAGAATTTATTTATTGCTGCTGATGACTCGATGACATTAAGAACATTGTGTAGCTTTTATGTACATTAAAAAAAAGTTTTTAAAAAACATGCAAACATATGCCTCCATTTAATATAATAAAGTGTAGCTTACAAGACAAAAACTGCACTTTTCATACATTATACAGTTTGACATGAGACACGTATTGCACGATTTAGGTTAGATAAAAAATAAACAAAAGAAAACCTTTAACTTGTAGATTTAAGAGGGGAATAATATATACTTCAGCATTTGCTCTCAGAGTGTCAGGAATCAAAAAGAATAAAGGTGATGTCAGTATCAGAACTGCTCCACTGAGAGGCGCTGTAGCCCCGGCCCTCCAAGAGTTCGCTCAGTGGAACCAGTGGTAGCGAGGATAGAGGCCGTCGTAGTGATACTCTCTGAGCTGCTCGGTCGACTCCCTCGATCTCTCGTTTTGCTCTGTGGAAAAAATTGGAATTGAATTTATGTTAACCAAGGATGAATTTATGTTAACCAAGGATCACATGACTATTTGTATATGATGAATATTTATATCTTATTGACGAGAATTATCTGACTTTGCAGTTCCTCTCAGCTCCGCTCTTTGGCGCCTTCTAGCGGATTGTTTTGGTTTTCCAACCCAAAACTTAAGATTCACTCTCATCAGTGTTTTTGACCACAGGTGGCAGCCATTTATCTGATGACAAAATCAGCAACCATATAATCCTGAGGAGTTAGTGGAGACCAAAACAGAGCTAAAGTAAGTATTTTTTTATTTGTTAGCATGCATGAAACAGGACTCCAAATGAAAGCTAACGATGCTCCATGTTTGCTTAAATAGGCAACTGTTTGCTAACACATTTGCCATGTTAATTTTATCGTATATCAATGTTGTGTTTTATTGCAGATTTAAGTTAAGTGTATTCACGAACAACAAATTCTTGCCAAGATATATTTTTCCCTATTGGGGCTAATGCTAGTGCTCTAAATTGTTAGCATTTAGCTAGGTGCATGCTTTTGTGTTACCAAAGTGTACACCTGTACTTATCGTATAGACTATAAAATATGAGTGGCCAGGTAGTAGAATTCTCTGGCAACTACATGAAACACTAATTCAGTCAATTCAGCCGATAAATATAGTTTGTGATGTGTTGGAAATAAGTAACATGGAAATAAAATAGCTAATTTGGGCTAAACGTCCATTTAACTGATGAAGACTACAAGGGTAGCATTGTGGGTAGCCATCTTAGACTAATGGATGTGTGCTTTCAATTCGGAAAAACAGGTGGTATTTTTGTTCTTCCCCTTGTACTGATATGGTGTAAATGCAGCATAAAGAGTCAACGGTCTGTGGACATTAATGCTCATAAGTAATGTGACCAATGAGGCAGTTTCTTCAAAACCTTAGTGATCACTTTGTTTTCCTACAGCAACTGGTTGACCCAAGCCGCCCAAAACACAGTGTAGGCCTATTTTACATATAAAACCCAGTCACATCTTTATAGTCAGCAGTTCTTAGTTTAGAAACTGTCACTGCAACTATATCACACGGGACAGACAACCACAGGGAAGATTGTCAGCTTGGGGTCGACCACAAATGGACACTTTGATTTGGTGTGGAGTCTCAGGCACTCCGCTGTGGCCCGGAGGCATGTGGGTGCCGTCACGTTCGTTCAAGGCTCAAACTTAGAGTGACCAGAAGTTGGCATTAATTTCTGCTTTTGTTTGTCTACTGTTCTGTTGTTCAAGCACTTTGATGACTCTCAATTTGTGGGAAGCCGAGAGGAAATCATCTTAACGTGGAAGTCAAAGCAGCAGCATCCAGCTCCTTACCGTCGCGCTCCTCCTCGACATAGTTCTCGTACTCGTTCCTTCGCTCCTCATTGTACTCCCTCCTGTGCTCGTCCGCCGTAAGCCTTACCCTCTGCTCGGCTGTGGAGAGACAAAGGGGAAGGAGAGCTGTAATCCAAAAAGTTATCACATTATACTGATAGATGAAGCAGGTGCAGCCACTACTGTTCCCTCCTTTAACACCCGAATTGACAACCTGTCAACTGTCTGCTGTGTGATTTTTACACATGTTATTGGCATAACTCAAGGAATGATCAGTCACTACCACTTTGATCCAGACCGAAATATCTCAACAGTTATTTGATGGATTGACATTAGATTTTGTATTGATGGAGAGCAAAGGTAGCTCACATAGTGGCCTGGGTTTGATTCAAGTCTGGACCCTTTGCTGTCCCCCCCCCCACACACATTTGTATTGGGTCCAGTGAGGTGTTAAAATCAAATAAATGTGGGCAACCTTACCACATACATTAGAATGCATTAGAAATTTGAGTAAACACCTACAGTACTCCACCCATGTCAGTAAAGGGCAGCCACTGTAAACATTAGACATTACTACACTGTCCTTCATTTCACTTGAATGGCAACAAGCTTGTGAAAAGTGGATGGATTATATCACAACATTCCATGTAAACACAGACCTGCATCCACCCTACAAACTTGTTTTCCTTCCAGATGGGCCAGTGATTTGTTGTACCTTTGGAAACACGGCTCACACCCACCCTCACATTAACTCCACATGTAAAACTACTTGCCTGTTAACTGGTATTTGCGCTGCCTCTCTGTCTCCCATCCTGTCTTAATTTTCCACAGTAAATTCATCATATCTCCTTTTTGTCCTAATATTACTTAATATGTAATGTGGTAAAGAAAGTCTTACTTGAATTACATGACAATGTAAACTGAGTTTTGCCACATCTGAGAAATAATGTCTTTTCGTCGTCTTCTCCCTGACCTCAGAATAACATAACATAAAGGGGAAAATCCAAAGAAGTTTGGAAAGGACAACCACAGCTATAGGAAAGTACACTTGGTTATTCAATCATCCAGCATCTGTTGAAAATATTGGAAATACTTGATTTGTGTCTTTTGAAAAATCTAGCAATTGGGCGTGACATTTATTTTATCTCTTAGTAAATTTTGGTCTTTTTTACCTTAATTTTACGCTGAATCAGATTAATAAAATTATATAAGATAATAAAAGTGAGACTATAAGATATTGAGGTAGGATCTCAGACAAAATGAATTTAGCCTGCAAAACTTTTCTTTTCTACCAACAGTCACACAGCTGGCCCCTGATGTTCTCATGAACCGAGCTGGCAAAGAACATAATAAGCCTTTATCAATTTTTTTTTTCCAAGAATGCAGGCCTGTTTGTTCGACGTCGAGGCCCTGGTTGGTGCTCTGATGGGCGGGCAAGGTGAAATGACCCACAGCCTGTCTCTGGAGGCCGGCTCGGGGCACATGTGGGCTTCTCTGATGGGTTTTCCACAAGTAACACGGACAAATTAACAAGGACGTACTTCACTGAAAAGATGAAAATCACTGCTGTTTACAACATCTTGGTAAGTCTCTCCACTTTTATACTTTTACCTCACCTAAGGGAACACAAGAATCCTGTTTTTCTTTTTTTGAAAAGCTGTTTTGGTGATAGAGTATGATAATAAGTTCCTGTGTGTTTGCAGGATTGTCCCCAAACACGTCTCATTTGTGTGTTCGTTCATTTGGTTTGAGGTGTGTTGGCGTTGTGTATCACACAGGATGCTGGCAGCGGGAGAATGAGCTTATTGTACCGAGAAAGTGAGAGAGTACGAGCTGCTCCATACTGCCCTGTGACTCCTTCTGCAGCCTCCAGCTTGTGTGTGTGTGAGTGTGTGTGAGAGAGATTTAAGAGCTGCTACTGTATAGAGCAACACCTGCTTGAGTTTCCATTACTCTCTTTCTATTCCTCTCTTCAACTTTTACGGCTTGCAGTCAAAACCTCAAGCCGTATCATCTTCAGAGTTCAACTACAAACCAATAAACAAACTCTCCAAAGTCCAAACAAGCCATATTTTAGACTGTCCACACTGTGGCCACATAAACCACTCAGGCATTGTTGGGGCAAGTCATCCGCACATTAAACCAAATATAAACAAATATAGCCCTCCACCCCCCTGACCTCCATCGTCACCACACGCTAACCGCTTTACTCATGATCCTGCTGATGTCTGCCAGCGAGATGACGGACGGCCCTTAAGTGCACAGCTCAAAACAATTTCCTCCTGGCAGATAGCAGCAGCCAGCGACTGTTATGTTAAACCGATGTTAAAGCCCGTACCTTGGAGCTCAGCATAGTATCGGACTGAGCGACGACTGCGGCGTTTGAAGAAGTTGGAGGCGTCCGACTCGGGCACGAACACCTGCTGTGCTGGCCCTAAAAGTCAGAAGTCAGAAGGTGAAGGTTACATTAGTCGGACATGAGGAGTGAGGTTATGAAAAACAATGAAATGCTGATCACCTTTAGGATGTTCTGCTTTTGAGTTATCCCGGACTGCTGCATTTTCCACCACACTGCAAACTACAGTATGAAGAAAGGGAGGAATTATCATTTAAGATAAGATAAGCCTTTATTCGTTTTTTTGTCTTTAAATATAAAGCAAATGGATGATGCCATCACTGTAAAAACATTTTTAGCAAATGCATGTTGAGAATTGTAAAACTGCATCTCAGTCTGTAGATGCATACTCAGATTTACAAATGTGTACACTAATCTTTAAAGATCCGCTCTAATGAATTTTTTTTTTAACCTCTTTGACATGTCCAAAAGGGTTTTATGTGCTACAAGACGTTTCATTAAAGAAATAAGCCGTCAATGCCATGGCTACGTATCTGTACTTTGCAGGCAAAGTTTTCACCTTTTTTAAAACAATGGCAGAGACGTGTTCTGTTTTTGGTTGTATAGTTGCAAAAAGAGAAATTATGAGTCTTTGAAAATACACAAGCCATCTTTGAGAGAAAACTCTGGTTTGCAGGAACCATTTTCCAGAGCACTATTTTGCCTTGAAGCCCAATGCTGTTCCATCCATTTATCCTGAAGACACAGCGAGCAGACACGTTGGTCATCTGGTCAAGTTTTATTTTTCTTGTGCTAGATAATGTTGGCCAATGTTAGCCTGCCAAGTTACATGATAATTCTGATGCTGGATTAAATTAGGTTTGTGTGTTTGATGAGCAGAGTTGAAGTTGAGGGGTGGGCGGAGATGGAGGCAGGGACTGCTTATATTCATACCACATGAAGGCGAAGGTGCAGAGCCAATCAAAGGCATGAAGCGATTTTTTTCATGAAAAATTCTTCTTTTTAGGGGTTTAATCAATGCCAAGGGAGGAACTTTAAATGTGCATAGGATTTGTAGTTGTATAAAAATCTGAAAATATGTAGCTAAAAAACTCCTTAAAATATAAATTTCCTAATTTAAAGTGAAAATTGCAGTTTTTCTTTCTCCATTTAAGTAAAAGAATACATGTTTCCTTTTATCATAACTAAACATACAATACTTATTTTCCTTATTTATCTATTCTCATCACTTAAAACATTACTTAAATCTTTACTGCAAATATGACAAAGTTTAATCATATTAGATTTAACAATCAGCATTAATTGAATACATTGACTTTAACAAAAGTTTTACAAGTTAATTTGCTCTGGTCCCTTTTTCCCCCAAATAAGATTAAATGATATGTGGAATTTACAAATGAACAGATTCAAACTCTAATACTCACAGATGGTCTAAGGCCATTTTCAAAGCAACACAATTTTACCAGATTTACAAAGTGTTTGTTTCCATATCAAAGGATGACAGTGCATGTCAGTGCAGTATATCCTCAAACCTATTTTGTTTATATATAATTCAAAATGATCCCCTCCATCCACCCTTTCCCCCCACCCACCCAGATACCCAGGTACTCACAGGTGAGGATGAGGAGGGCGGTGAGCAAAGAGAGCACAATGACTCGAGTCCAGGACATCTTGAGAGAGAAAAGCAAGGACTCTACTGGACTGAACAGCACACCTAACCGAACCAAACTGAGAAAGGAGAGAAAGATGAGGGAGGAAAGGGAGGAAGGTGGGAGAGGCAGGGAGAGTGGGAGGAGAAAGAGGATAAGAAAGGAGGGGAGGGAAGCTGCTGGAATTTCATTTTCCCAAGGGAGAAGAAAAAGAAGAAAACACGGAGGAAAGGATGAGTGATGGATGAAGAGGACAGTGGATTGGAAACCAGGATTCAGCCTTATATGGAAAAATCAAGGAGGCGTCATTGTGCATTGGTGGCCCCAAACGGTACAGTTCAAAAGCCTGCCAGATTTTTCTGAATTTATATCTGAAATAACACATCCTGATGTTGAGCTGTTTGAAAAAAAATCTGCTTCATTTTGTAAATAAGGTGGAAAATATCTGGTCTCAATTTCAGCCCGACCCTAACATCCTTTCCATTCCCCATTTAAATTCAGCCCCTTTTACCCAGTTGAAACCCATTACAATGCCTTCGAGAGTACAGTATCCCATTGTATCTCACTCTCATTCTCATTTTATCTGCCTTTTCTGGTTTTATTTTTCTTTTGTAAAGCACTTAAGCCAAGCCAATTATCGACCCTCCTTTTAGCTCAGTTTTGGTCTCCACCAACTCCTGAGGGAAATATTTGACAGACTGCTGCAAGACATTAAGTAACCACCAGTAGGCAGAGCCACAAACTGGACTTTACTGCTGTCTTATATTTGTGGCTGGCATGAATGAGGACACATCTGTCACCACCAGCTAATCAGTTATCACAGACTCATCATGGAGGCCAGAGAGATGTGCCTTTGTGTATTTTCTTTGTATCTTGGGTTCAATTTGAGTTTGCTTCAATAAGCTTGAACTGTATTATTTGAGTTAATAGGTCAGTTTGCAGTTTGAAGACGGCTTGAAAAAAAGTTAGAATAACTCCCCTCAAAAGAAGATATAAAATTACACAGTATAGGTATAATATTATAAATAAAGTGTAGGTCTTGCAAAATAATTCCACTTTATAAGACTATTTAATGACATGGAATTTAAGAGAGCTGCTGTGCTCAGACTCTTTTTATACCTTATGTCTTTTCTGACATGCTCTATTGTGCAATGTTGCCTTTCTACATGCATAACCTACTGTATATTTCCCTTGCAGGCAGAGTGTGTGCAGGTGGTAACATCTTGATACTGTGCCGGACCCCTTCATTATCCTTCCAGGTATGAATGATGTCAGGCTTTAACATACCTTGTTGCACAAACCTGTGTTTACATGATGCTGCAGGCTATTGAACTGTGAGGAGTTTTGCCTAAATTGAGAGGTGCAAAGTTCATAAATGGATATAGATTTTTCCTTTGACCATGTGTGATGCACATGAGGTTTCCTCCAAAGGAAACTGGGCAGAGACGACTGGTCGCTGTGTTCAGAAGGAACACAGATCTGCAGTCTGGGGAACATTTAGCAGTAAATGAGCCTGCAGTCAGACCTGTGTGTGATAAGCTATTTGCTGTGTGTGTGTGCATTTATGTGTGTATACATTGATGTATATATGTAAATGGGCCTGATTGTACTGCTATCAAGTGTTTGCTTCTATAATAGATTGTAGAGTACATATGTATGTGTCAGTTTTAAAGTGTGTTCCTCTGAACGTTTGTGTTTATGCGACCATAGCATAGCATGTGTGTGTGTGTGTGTGTGTGTGTGTGTGTGTGTGTAAGCCATATTCTGTGATGCTGACCGCGACAAAGCTTCTTCTGCATGTGAATGAATTTCCTGCATTTTTGAGTTTTTTTAAACTAAGAGCTGAGAGCTTCCCTCTGGGTTTGAACAAAGACACTATTTGAATACATCCATGCACACACTCTCTGAGGTGGTGTTTTTGAGGGGGTCCCACTGTGGCGAGCCAGGAAATAACTGAGCCTCCCTCTGAAAACACAAAACGTCTGACAATAACATGTGACTGTTCAAATGTGATTCAGTGTTGAGCAGCTTTCTGATGCATCAAGGAACAGTGTGTACAAATTTAACATATGTGGAAGGCAAACACTGAAAATGATCTGTCTACTCATAATTGCTTGTGTTTTTGGGGGGGTTATTCTCTCTGTTTACATAATTTGCAATCTCACCCCAGACGAACCACAGCACAGCTTTCTAGTTAAATATTCATATTTCCAGCTGCCTCAGTTTCACTATTTGATGCCATGAGTTCACACACAGGAAATGTCTGATAAATTACTCCGTCAATCAATGAATACATAAATAAATCACAAAGCAGACAGCAAATGTTTCTGTACAAAGGTTTTTGCATTGTTGGTCCTTCACTTACTTGATTTAACATAATCAATATATTGCTTATGCCATTAATCATTGTATGTAATGCATAAATATCATGTTTTTAGGATTTAAAGATTTTATTAGATAATTGGCACTTAGTATGTAGTAGACTAAACTACACTAATTCACATTGCAGGTAGAAGGGGCAGGTGTGTGTTTCTTTGTGTAAAGAAATCAAAACAAAGACTCATTATAGTAATACTTTGTATAATTAATGTTATTAAAACACTTAATTTATGCAACAAGATTCTATAAAACAGAAACAAACACCCATTCCAGTCATCATCAAACTCTTACAAAATCACATGACCAGACACAACATTAACACACTCATACATTTATAAGGCAGTATAAGGTCAAGGCCTCTGTTAGTGTTAATTAACAAAAGCGACAATCAACGATGATTATTCACACGTTTCCACTTAAAAATATTTTTTTTTATTCTCTCTCACTCCCTCCACTTTAACTCAAACTTGCTTCACCTCTCTATGTACCGACATAATAATTCTCACTTTTCTTGCAACATGCAAACTAAAATTTAATCTTCTTTAATCTTTCAGTTTGTCTGTGCAATTAACATCCCTTTCGATATTCATTAAACAGTTTCACAGACATTTCAACTTGCGATTTCAACTGCATTTAGTGCTTTAGTGTGTACCAACTGGGTTAGAGACAACTGATGTTTTCTATTTAAATTGTCTTTCAATGGACACAAATACTGAAGCCTCAATTAAGTAAAGTCGGAAGTAAAGTAATCTAAAAATTACATTCTTCTATTACTAAAGGAAATTAGGGATTGCATGATAAGAAAAACATTTAGTCATTTCTTTATGATGCATTTTTCTCATCCAATCACCATATCCATGCTTTCTAATTTCAGCTCAGTGACTGCCACCCTGCAGTGATTTTTTTTCATAGCATGCCTGTGGTGTCTTCATAGTGATGTCCTCTCTCCTTGTACCAGGCGGCCACGGAGAGCCCAGGTATCCTGTAGGGGGAAACAGAGTTAAAGGGTCATTCAGCCAAAAATATCTCCCTTTCTGTGCAACTACATTATGTCCCAGAGCTAATCAGTCAGTTTACTTATAACTTTAAAGTGTATACTTGCATAGAGATGCTAAATATAAGCACTTTACATGCCAGTATTATATTTTTAATTTGTGTGAATTGCATGAAAAAAAGCAAAGACGCCAACTGTAATGTGATGTAAATGTCTGACCTTGAAGCTAACATCCATTGCGTACTTCCTGGTTGTGATCTCGGCCACCTCTTTCTCTATGTTTTCCTGTGTGGTCCCCTTCACATCGATGTAATAGCAGTCAGCGCTGGCATAGTGGCAGGAGATGGCCTGGAAACACACACACACACACATTCACACACTGTCATCTTTAAATTTATACTTTAAATCACGTGTGTTTTCATCACGTCTATTGTTATGATTTGCTTTTTATAGCTCTACAGAATATGAGCATAACAATCCTGTGAGCTGGTGAGGTAGGGAGCAGGTTTGTTTAGGGAAATGCTGGGACACTAGGTGGATTACCTTGCGGAAGCCCTGCGTTTTGTTCATGCCGGAGCCATGGATCAGCAGCGGATGGAAGAAGAGGGTGTCGCCCTTCTCCATCTCCACGTGCACCCTGGGGTGCATCGGGTCGTAGCCACGCACTCCATGGTACATCTTGTTTACGCCACCCTGAGGACCCATGAGACAGTGTGTATGTGTGAGTGTCCTTCTAGTAGGTGTAACCGTAAACTGTAAACTTCCTGCAGAATATCTGTGTGTGTTTATACCTCCCACTCAGGGTAGTCGTGCTCTTGCAGGGTGCCGGTGTGTGTTCCCGGCAGGACAACCAAGCAGCCGTTCTGCCTGTTCACTTTCTCCATTGCAGTCCAAGAGCAGACGATCTTGTCTGCAGGGCGGAACGGGAAGTAATGCAGGTCCTGATGCATCGGGTGACGAGACGTCTTCTTCCCTGAAATGACAGGAGAAACCTCTCACAACAGGTGAACCCGGTTTTACAAAGCGAGACGAACATTATCGTCCTAAAACACCTATAAGGCAGATTCTTTCAATATTTCTCATGTTTGCTTGGTTACACCTTCTTCACTTCACTTCTTTGTTGGTGCATTGCTACTTTTTGATGTTAAATTTGAAAGGGGAAAGAGACCTTTTAATACAGCAGTTCCCACATTGAGATCTCTCAGGGATATTATTGAACTGCTCCATACCTGCATCAGGAGGTTTGTTGATCAGCATTGTGTGCATGGCCATGATGTTGGGTCCAGTGAAACACGCCACATACTTAAGAATCTGACATAGAAAAAAGCATAAGTTTTTGTCAAACTGTGTTGAAGTTGTTTCTCAAAAGATAAAATAGAGAGTTTATTCTGTTGCCAAAGTCTACACAAAATATACCAAACAATCTGACAATCCATTTTTAAAGATGTTAATTGAATTAATTGAAACAAAGGTTAAAGGCAACAGATTAAAGCCTCGACCTGTTCTGATCTACTTGTGTTTGTGTTGTACCTGTGGTAAGGTGGTGTACCGGAACAATTCAGGATCTTCCTGGAAGTCCTGGAGTTTGGACACTGCTTTTTGATCATGAACGAACTCTGACTTAACGATCGCCACGTCCCTCATCACAATCAGGCCAGGAACCTTCACTTCCTGTCGACTGATCCGTTCAAACTCCTTCCTGAAGAACACACATAGATCACATTCAGCACCTTGCAATACACAGGTCTAGAAAAAAAACATTTTAATTTTATGTCATTTTGATGCAAATACACAATAACAATGTCCTCAGAGACAGACACTGAATGTTTAGTGAGTTTACTATTCTCAATAACGAGTTTGTCAAAATTGTGTTTTAGAAGTGTTAAAGTTCAGTTAGTGATTTTGTGATGTGATGGGGTCAGAAAAGTTTTCTTGACTTTGCAGTTGTCAGAGTTTCTGATGGTCACCTGAACCTGTCGATGTCCTCTTCAGACACCAGATTCTTGATGAGGATGAAACCATTTTCTTCATAGGAGAGTCGTTGTTCTGGAGTCAGCAGGTCATTATCTAAAGTGTATCTACCAAAAAAACATGTCAAAAACATTCCGTACAATGTGCTTTTATGTAGAATATTTCTGTTTTTGTATCACTGTGTTGTAGGTATTATTACTATAATAATAATACTAATAATAATGATAATAAAATAGAGCTTGTTTTGCTACTGTCTTCTGAATAAATGGGACTGAATGCATCACCAGCTGTTACTGCTGTTACATGAGCAGAAAAGTAGGACATTCAAGACAGGATCGAAGGTAACACTGGAGAAACTGTGTCAAAGGTGAATGACAGGCAGACTGTGGATTGTATAACTGCACATGTAAACCTTAGCTTGAGGCGACTGTTGTTGAACTTACAGTGTCAACTCACAGAGAACTACACAGGACTTTATGGACTTGTGCCAGCGGAACTGCCTCCAGATCAATGCAGAGAATACCAAAGAACTGGTGCTGGATTTCAGCAGGTGAATTCATTCCCCACCCACACCAGTGAACATCCAGAGAATGGACATTGAGATGGTGACATCTTATAAGTACCTGGAGGTTCAGCTCAACAACCGACTGGACTGGACTCACAAAACTGCTGCACTTTATGAGAAAGGTCAGAGCAGACTCTACCTGCTCAGGTAGTGCTCCTGAAGACCTTCTATGACTCTGTTGTGGCATCAGCCATTTTTTATGGAGCAGCTTACTGGGGCAGCAGCATTTTGGCTGCGGACAGGAATAGACTTTTTTTTTTTTTTATGTCTGTTCCACTCACTGTGCAATACACATCCAATTCGATGTGCAATATTCTGTAGTTAATATTCCATATTTAAGGTCTCATTTCTTATCTCAATTAGGCCCATAATGTGTATTTAAGGGTCATATATTTTTATACCTGTCATATATAACTGCCCTGCCCTTACTGTTGTAATATGTGAATTTCTCCACTGTGGGACGAATAAAGGTTTATCTTATCTGAACTCCAACTATGTGTGTGGCCTACCTCAGCCTCTGAGGGTGACTGGAGGTGAAGGTCTGAGCAGAAGTTGATTCAGATATCTGAGAAATGTAAGTCAAGGAGGGAAACAAGAAGCAGCAACAATGTCTCAGAAACAGACTCTGAGGGAGATAATCATTTTTACAAAGTTTATTACAATCCTGATGTCAGGGACACATGGAGCAGATTTGAACTGAATCCTCCCACAGATTCCTCTAAAATCCAACAAGGCTATCTATACTTTTAGATGACTCAGCAATGTTCTGCTCTGTTAGTTTGTCCTTAACCTTGATCATTGAGTTATTGTCAGTCATCGTTCCGTAAAGATAAAATACATAAGCTAACATGTGACCTAAAACAGAAAGAGCTAGTTCTGCGCTATGTAAGCTAATGTCTCCACCACCATAGAGATAAAAAGCATTATTAAAACACAATTTTGGAGCCTTCACCATAATGAACACATTCAATTACTGTTTGGTAAAATCTAGAAAGTTACACGACTTTAAACCTTCAACAAGCGACCGTTACTCAAAAACAGTGACAGAAACAATGGCGGCTGCCTCGGTTCAAAATATCCGTGTCAGTGTGACTGTGAGTACAGCAACCACGTTCATTAACGTTAATAACGCATTATAAGCACTAACAACATTAAAGTATGCAATAACATGTATAATATCCGTAACCGTTTCTCTCCATTCCCCCGGAGGCTTGCGGGAACCCGGCCCGGTTACAGGCGCCGCTCTCGGTCGTAGGCTCAGTGCATTCCGCTCTGTGGAGCCTCGATCATCCGACATTTATATACAAAGCACAATCAAAAAGGATACGATCTCTGATGGTGATCGATCAAGATGACTGATCAGCAGCCTGAGTCGTTCCGCAGCGCGAGCCATTTCCCAGCCGGTGTGTGTCTGATCTGTCCCAGTAAACACTGACCACTACAGGAGGAGGATCTGGACCAAAGGGCAGTGATGACAGCACAGACACACAGACAGACAGACACACAGACAGACAGACAGACACACACACACACACACACACACACACACACACACACACACACACACACACACACACACACACACATATGCAGAGTCACTCATCAGTATGTGTACAACCTGATTCTGATTATTCTGAGGAAAAAGATCATGTTTCCCAACAGACTGTCTCTCTGTTATAAAGAATTCTCTGCAGCAGCAATAATGCATTAATAGGATCTAACAGAACACTACACCGATATCACAATAGTTTAAGACAGATAAACTTTATTTTGGCTTACTTAATACTAACTTTACTTAGAATTATAATATGTATTAACAAGGTTCAACAATAGGATTACATTAATTATGGTCGCTGCAGCTGTTATCCAGCAGGTGGCGCCACACAACCAAAAATCAACCTTAATGCTTGTATGCAGTTAAATTTATGTCTAACTTGTCTGTTTGTCCAATTTTTCAGTTTGTTCTGTTGTTTCATTCTTTTAAAATGAATCAAAATAGGGAAGGCGAAATGAAATTTTCACAACTTTGTCAAATGATACAACCAATTTTTCAAATTGAGCCATTGGGACAATTTAATTGTTAATATTTATTTTGTGCACAGTCTGTGGTTGAATCTTAAATGAACAGCAAGTAAACCATCATCTAATAAATTCAATGAGTCTTTTAAAAGGAATTATTTGAAATATATTTTGGTACAATTTAACTATTGGATGTAACATGACACAAATTTTGGGACTTTTAGTTAAAAATTATATTTTTCGTAAAACCCTGATTATTGTTTTTTTTTTATTGTTTGTTTGTTTGTTTAAAATGAATACACCTATTTGTTTTCATTGTTTTATTGTCTTAATTATATGTATGTGTAAGCCTATACCTGTATGATCAATATTTAATTGAAGACTGGGAGATCCTGTATATGGAAACAATGCTGCAGTGTTAGGCAGCTGAAAAGCCACAATGTGGCAATATTATAGGCGAATGACTAACAAGAAACAGGAAAGGAGAGCTGTTCAAATAAAGATATCATTGTTTCGTTCATCTGTATTTCCTACAGCTCCTCTCAGTTTCGTCAAGTTAAACACAATTAGAGACGCTTCAGAAA
Organism: Centropyge bicolor; assembly: GCA_037975185.1. NCBI lineage: Eukaryota > Metazoa > Chordata > Actinopteri > Pomacanthidae > Centropyge > Centropyge bicolor. The sequence goes on along the minus strand of JBBMOC010000004.1, from coordinate 11,533,394 downwards.
CGAGACGGTACAGAGTAGAGTCACTTCCCGTATCTGTGTCACGTGGGTTTCGCTACCGCCCCGCCCCTTTTGGCTCAGCCTATTCACTTTAATAGGAGAACTGAACATGTGCACAAATCATGACTGATTCTTTCACTCCTTAGTCACCAAAGTAAATGTTTTACCAGTTTTTCACAAGCCACATCTCTTCCAAATATTTTTGAAAATAGCATGGCATTTTTGAAACTGACAAATCAGGAGAAAAATAACTTTTTTCAAGACCTGCACTCTTGCGTGATCTGGCTGTGGTGATAATGGCTACTAAGAATATAAAGCTGACAGATAATAAAGAGCAGCAAATGAGGTACAAACATTAATTCTATTCTTTCTCTGCAGCTGCAGTATTTTGTTTTGTTCACCACCTACTCTGCTTTCATCCATCCACACAACTCTTGCAACACATCCAACACTTGACATGAAGTGTATACAATTTCATACCAACAGCTGCAGCTTGCACTGCCTGATCCATAATGAAAACATGATTTAATCTATGCATTTGCAAAAATGCTGCCCTTGAATTTAATTAATTGGGGAATGGTATATATATATATGGTATATAATATAACCAATCAATCAGGCGTTTGCTTTGCTACAGTTTGTTATCATTAGAGCAGAACCATGTTTACTTTCCTATTATTTTAGACATATTTGATAATTACAATGGTAACACACAACCTTGAGAGTGTATGCATGTATTTGTGTATTTAACTACCTGTCTATGTTATCTATATATTATAGATTGAAATTAGTTATGTTTGTCTTTTATTTTGAAAGCTGTGATAGTAAACTTCTCATGGTGGTTGGCTGAGAATCGCTTTTATTTTGAAATGCCACAGGAAGTCTCATGATTCTTCACGGCGTGCTCCTTGATGGCAGCTGGCTCGCACCCCTCCCGTCTCGACAGCGGATCCTCCTCCAGCCTCTTTAAACTGCCTCCACCGACACACTAACGACATTTTGGGCTCTCCGCTCTCTCAGCCCTCGTTTCTTTCTGCGCGTTTACGGAGGATTTTTTTCTTCTTCTTTTCTGTCGAAGCGTCTGGAGCCGAAGCCGAACACACACTGAGCCGCGTTTCAGGCGCCTTCAGTGGGCGGATAAAGCGGAGGAGGGCATCCGGTCCTGGCTGCTCCGGAGGGTCGGCTCGAAACGACGGAATTCACCATTATCAGGTAAATTAGCACAAATGTCATTAACGGGTGAAACACAGTGTGTGTCCGATAATGGACGCCGTGACGTTACATGTCGTCCTGCCGCTGAGGACGAGGACTGAGCAGTGTTGTGCTGAAATGACAACACGGAGGAAACGGCAGCAGAAGAAGAATTCAGCCAGACTATTTCACATTTAACACCTACTTTCTGATGTACACTTTAAAATTATGACCGTTATTTTCACCCCTCGCTCAAATTTGACACACAAAACCTCTTATTTTGTTATTTCGGGGGCAAATGTTTGGGTTTGTTTACATAACGTATGCTATGTATTGGCAGCCAGGCTTCCCCTCCAGAGACAGGAACCCTATTGTAAACCATAGGGGGATGTTAGAGAGAGATCTCACTCAAGACTACAGAGATGTCATTTGAATGCCAACAGCAAATATCATACTAATTAAGACAATCCATCATTTATTGGTGTGATTTCTGTGCAACCAGTAATGCAGAAATGTCAAATGTAAAAATACAATAAACCTTATGTAGAATCAAAATGTAACACCACTAACACACTTGAAGACATTGGAGTGTGTGTGTGTGTGTACAGTCACAGACTCATGCTGCCCACACCAGACTTATTCACACGTGCATAATAAACACAGCCTTTCAAATTTAAAGTAGCACATATTTCACATTGAAAAAGCAGATATTCAATTACCTCAATCATCTGTCTATATTTAAAAACCTGATTTTTGCAGCCACCTGCTACACAACACGAACACACACATCCTGTTGCCACCCTGGAAACAATAAGCTATGAAGTGAAATGTCTTTTGATAAACTGGTGTCTTTACTCCCAAAAATACTTAGAAAATGACCATACACTTTACATTAATAGGATTTAAAAGAATACTGGACAGATATCACAGTGGTATAAGACAGATAGCAATACCTAAAAGAAAATATTGGCAGTGTCAGAAATGAGCAGTCTTTGACTTCATAAGAAACTGGATTGCTGTTAAACTGAACATCACTGTCAATGTAATAGATACTTAAATAGATATAGAGACAGAATGCTTTCGGCAGAGCAGCAGTTATCGTGATGCGTGATAGCGTGATGCACTAATATTACCTTAATATAACCAGAAACCTGATCATGGTCATAATTTTAAAAAAAGCTGTCATATACGGAGTTAGACCTTTAGTATATCCAGTTGTCAATTACAACATAATAGCTTCCTATCATCAGTTTATGAGTCAATAGCTGGTCATAACCGGTTATATTGACCTCTTATTGTCCATTGCTGCAGTCAAGCATCCGTGATCCATTTAGGCTCTTTTCCACTTCCTGTTTGACCTGGATTTACTTCCACCATCCTACATCTGGACCAACTTGGACGCTCATTTGTGTGTGTGGATGTGTGTGAGTGTTTGTATTGACCCACATTCAGATGTAGGCTGTTGGCTCTGAGAGTGATACACCCCCAGAGGACAAACTAATTACCCTCACAACCCCCCCCCTCCCAATGTCTGTGGGCCATATAGCAGCACTTGTATTGATCCGTCTCTGCATTATGTCGCATACAGCAGGAACATGAGACAGTGTACTGTGAATATGTGTCCTCACTCACATGCACACACTCACGCTCTTTCTCGCTTTGTCACTTGGGACCGACCGGTGAGAGCATGTGCAGGGAAATGAGTTGTCTCGTGGCAGAGTTAAGTCTTGAGATGTGTGATCTGTTTCAGTTTGAGAAATTGATGTGCCATGTGACCGGGCTGCAGTGAGTGCCAGTGATTGGGTCTGAAACTGGTTGAAAACTTCCTGTTGGAACAATAGAGCGTGAACAGAAGTCAGAATGAAACAGAGCAAGCAGGTCTGTTGGCAAGATGATCATTTTCTCAGGAAGATGGATGTGATTTCGGTTGAAGCTCATGTTCATTTAGTTCTTCATGTGCCATTAAAGGGGCATACCACCAATTTTGCATATCAAGCCATTGAGCCACTCAGCCTGTGAACATAGCTGTGTGACTTTTGAAGAGGTTTCCAAAGTCTGATACAGTAACCCAGATGATTAGGAATGGGAACTGATAAGATTTTACTGATACCGTTATCGATTCTGCCCATTCTTTATTGATTACCAAATTGAATTCTGTTCAACTGGCATTCCTGGAATTTAAGCCCATTTTGCGTAGAAGGATGTTTCAGTATATGTTGGTGTTTCTTCCATTACTTGAAATGATCATTTTACAGATGTGACAACTGGCACTGTTGTCATCTTTCTTTGTGAAAAAGATTTGACAATTTCTTCTTCTCCACCATGACTCCTTCTTGTTGTAAGTTTCCAGCAGCATAGTTTCATGAGTTTGACATCATTCTATTGCGGTGCACAAGGAAAACATGCTGGCATTGATAAAAGAAATTGATAAGATTGGAACATGATTCCTATGAATTCAGGCAAGTTGGAACCAGTTCTTGATCCCCATCCCTGCTGATCACGTCATTGAGGTTGTTTAGAATTGTGCTTGGCCTCTGCTGCCTTAGTTTTGACTATTCAGTGTCCCATATCTTTATGGAAGTCCAGCACTAAATCATTGGCATGCCCCTTTAACTTGAGCAAAAACTGAAGAGACAGAAGAGAGATCATACTTGTTAGAGAAATCAGTGAAATACAGTGGATGACATTACAGTAATGTGAGGCAAACAGCTTGCTGTCAGTTGAAATGTTCTCATGTTCCCCGCTGCAGCGCTTTGCCAGCCGGAGTGCCAGTGAGAATCAAGTGAGAATGTGGACGAGCCAGAGCCACTACATCACTGAAAGATAATGTTAGTGTATTATAGCTAAACCTAATTGTACTATGAAGTATGATACTGATTAAACTGTGTGATAAAATATGTCTGTGCATAGGCTGACAAAAAAAAAAAAAAATCAGGATCTGTGGTGCAAAGCATGGTGATATCCCACCATGCTTTGCAGCAGAGCTGACTCTGATGATCAGCCTCTAAAACACTGTTGCTATTGACAACCAGGCCAGCAGCTTGCTATATCTCTCCCAGTGTCTCCTGTATATATAACTTCAACTTGTGCTGTGTTTTATTGATCAGAGAGGTGTATATATGTCTGTATGTGTGTGTGTGTGTGTGTGTGTGTGTGTATTTCTACATGTGCACACCTCTTTGTGTTTGTCTAGTTCTTTGTGTGTGTTAACATCTGTGTGTGTGTTGTGCTGCAGTGTGTTTTCAGTGCTGCATATATGAATGTTTTGCCTGTGTAACTCAAGGTGTGTGTGTGTGGGGTTTTTTTTAATTTGTGTTTGCGATCATGCATGTTGATGTGTTTTTTTATATTTCCATACACATTTTTCTGTGTGTTTTCAGTGTAGGAGATTTCTTATTCTCATTCCAAGCTCTTTCTTCCTGTGTCTTCTTCGTGGGTAGCAAATATTAAGTGTTGTATTTGCACATCATGTGTTGCTTTACCTGAGGAAGTACAAAAGATAAAAAGCCGGAGAATGTAACTAAATCTGAGAGGAGGAGCTGCTAACAGCCCCCAGGGCCGATGGGAAATGTCTTCCTGCCAGTGGACTGCCACAGGGTGGGCATCATGTAGGTGAAGTAGTAATTATTGGGTTTTTTTAGGGTCTGGCTAATTGTATGGCTTCAGAATGAATGCAATTAGTGTGGGCTGGGTGCAGCAAGAACACACACTTGCACACACTTGTAGCCATATGAACACACACATATACACACACACACACACACACACACACACACACACACACACACACACACACAGGCTTACACACTGATGAAGAAAGTTATGTGAGTCATGCAAGGAATGTGAAGCGATGTGAGTTTGTTGTCTGTCTCTTTTTCTCTCACTCACACACACATCTTTTTTCTAGGTCTAAAAAGTGAAAGATTTAGGGCATGCTACATCAAACACCACTGCCAGCCTGCTGGTGTCTGTGTATCATTTTACAGTAAAACAAATCCATCTTATATTATTTGTGTGAGTGTGTGTGGAGAGTTGGGTTGGGTGGCTGGGATTGGCTGATAATCTGGAGATTAACCAGTGCCATTGTTAGAGCAGCAGCAGACAGGGATTACACACACAAACACACACAGAGGTCACACGTAAAAATAAACAGCTCATGCAGCTCATTCATGAAGTCACTTTCGCCCAAGTGGTGAGCACTCACAAGTGGTGTCAGTGACAGTGAAGATGCTGAAATATTCATCACACACAGGCACACACTAGTGACGATCTGAACACTGCGATGATGTTTTCACGTTGTTTTCTATTTCTTGTTTCTCGTACTCTGGTTTAAAAAAAGAATATTAAATGCATGTCAATAACAGCTACAGCTGCTAATGACAAATTGATGATGAATAGTCACGACTAAAAAATTTTGATGCATGACTGACACCCCCTCATAATACTGTTGACACCTATGCACTCTAGCGTCTTCATGTCATGTTTACTTCATTCAGTGCTTTCAAAAAGATTTCAGCAGTGATAAGATGTGCTTAGAGGTTTAAGTGGGAGATTCCACCCACTTTTCAGTATCCGCCATTTGTCAAGTAGTAGACTTGACAACTGATCATTTTCTGAAAATTACGAAACACTTCAGTAAATAATTTGTCTGCTGACTAAGTTATGTGGCTCAGAATTGAAAATTGCTGTCTTTGAAAATGTGTTTTACGTGTACAAGCATTCCAAGATATCAAATTCAAAATGTTTTTCAAAATACAAGCATATGACACATAAACATGTTTGCGCCAAGTACAGTCAGATGTAGTTGATATTCTGCTGTTTAGTACATCCCATCCTACACAACTCTCACCATCTGCCGGCTTCTCTGAAACAGTTTTTGCATCATCTCACATAATCATAACAATGAAATTATTCTGCCTGCAGATCAGTTTTATTTCATTCAAATCGTAGCCAAATTTTGTTTATAAAGGATATTGTTTGGCTCTTATTAGATTGGAGCCTGTGAGCTCAGGGATTTCCAAACAGACTGTGTAACCTCGCTCCGATCGCCCTCTCTTGCCCTGCTGCCTCCTCTGAATTTAAATTCCAGCCTCTGCATAGAAGTGAGTTTCCTTTTTAATCTCAAGTAGGAATCTCTAATTATCCCTCTTTCTTCCCAGCGGGTTAATCATTGCTTCACAGACAGGCGTTATCTGCAATCAGTGCCAAGAAAGTGCATCAAAAGTTCACGGGAAACAGTCGCAAAAAGTGGACAACTCATGAAACCCGAAGAGACAACCGTCAGGCCTTGTTGCCTCTCAACTTCCCCATTTCAAATTAATTCTGTTTTGCTGTAATGGTGGAAGGTTCCCCATACTCCCCTGGGGGTTTATGTTTCTCAAGCTCCCCAGCGTATTAGCACCAGTAAGCATCTCATTCATCATTATCTGAAAGGTCAGATCAATTCGAGGTCAGTATTGCTCGGTCCACTTGAACCCACACTAATAAGCTGGTCTAATCAGATTAACGCAACACTCTTACATGAGCAGTGATACAGTGATAACAGCCATGACCAAACTGGCCGAGAAACTACGGAAAAGCTGACTTTATCAACACAAAACCCAAGGACGAAGAGTTCAGAGTACAACACTGGACTGTTTGATTGACAGGAGGTCTCTGGGAAGCACACGTGACCACATGGCATCGAAGATAAAAGCAGGAATATTGAAGCATTGGAGTGAGACAAGAAATAGAAAATCTGTTTAATATTTAATTCACACACTTAGAAATTCATTGAACATTTTCTCACGGCTGCTGACACCCTGAAAGATTTCAAGAGACCAGTGGAAGTCCTTACACATGTCACAGAAATAATCTGACACATCACCCCTATAAAGCCATAATGTGTTGTTTTTTTGTACTAATTACACCGTCTTTGTGCTATGCTAAGCTAACTGGCTGCTGTATATGCATAACTTTCAATCATCTGAAGTGAATAAACACATTTCCCAATATGTTCTTCCTTTGTTCTGCTTAAAAATCTAGAGCATCAATATTTTTTGGTACAAGCTGAAATGTGTCTGTAGCTCTCTGTATTGAAAAACATTTCAGAAACACCAGGTCAAAATTACGCTTAGTGCATCCCAGCACCTGAAGCAGGCCAGGAAACGTCTGATGTAATGAATTCATGGGAAATGTCGAATCTTTGTCTCGCTGTGGGACGTCCCACCAGTTTTGGCACAAAGAAAGGAAAGAGCCTTTGCCTGTTGGATGGCGTCAGCAGCACACACACATACATACACAAGCACACACACACACACGAAAATAGGGAACCTCAGGGAGTGAACACCTG
>JBBMOC010000004.1:11470703-11502060 GCA_037975185.1 Centropyge bicolor | reverse complement strand
ACTGAATTGCAGATTACAGACACAACAACCACGGCATTGTCTGCTAAAATCACAGAATGGATGATATTTCCTGTTTCTGTCTCCTCAGTACGAATCCAAGAAGAGGATTTCAGCTGAAGAGGCCATGAAACATTCCTACTTTAGGCAACTGGGGATGAGAGTTCACACACTGCCTGAGAGTGAGCTCACACACACACAACTGAATAAAGCTGCAGTCTGTCTTTCTCTGGCTGCCCAACTGCATTCTTTCTTCTTTCCTGCTATTTGCTGTCAACTGGAGCTCTCCTCTGTGTTGCAGGTGTATCAATATTCACATTAAAAGAAGTGCAGCTGCAGAGAGATCCAGGCTACAGGAACTCCTCGTACCCAGAGTCAGGTGGGTGGGGATCACAGCCACATGCTTCAACAGTTATAAGTTATAGTTTCTGATATGGGCCAAGCTTCAAAAACACTGGATCCTACATTTCCCATAATGCAGCACCTTAGTTTAGACCCTCCAAACCCTATATGACCCTGACGACATCATCAGGGTTTTTTTCCACAGGTTGAGTAGGACTCTTTGTTACCAGTAAACTGAACATCTGTGGTGACCCTTTAAACTCTCTAAACTGATGAAGACCACGTTTAACATCTTTAATGTAAAGCAAACAATTATGGGTATTGTATTTTTATCGTCTGTCCTTTTTCTTCCAGGTAATGGCAAAATCAACAGGAGGCAGAGCATGCTCTTCTAATGTCTGTTGAAGAGGATGGTCAGCTCTTCATCACTTCCCACCAACCTCTCGCATGAGCCCACCTCCCCTCAGAGTGACCCCTCCCATCATTCCTTGTATACACACACACACGCACACACACCCCTCTGAGCGAGTGACTCTGGGTGACTGGGGTGAATCTATTTGGAGACTGTTTATTTATTTGGGGGGGCGGGTTGAGGTTGAATTTTTTGCTGCTAAACTACTACTGTCTGTATTTAACACACCGTGTGTGTGTGTGTGTATGTGTGCGTGCGTGTGTGTGTGCATATGTTTGTGTGTACATGATGTGAACTCCAGACGCCATGCGCAGTTGAGCAGTCAGTAAGGCTACTATAGTTTTTCTTCTGACTCCGATTCTCCAGCTTCGTTTGAGATAGAATTCCACTGATGTTGATGTCGACGCTGTGATCCAAGTTGTTGTTTTTGTTGTCGTGCTTGGAGACCGAACGCTTCAGTTTCTTTTTTTTTTCTCTTTTTTTTTTTTTATAAATATGTATATCTATATATATTTGGAGTTTATGTTTTGTTTTTCTTCGAGCTTCCGTGACTGAACTCTACAACATTTCCAGGTTTAAAATGACTGGGACAGCTAGATGGTCTTGGTTGAGGAAATACGGTTCCTCTGGATTTCTCGTCATCATTTCTCTGAAACATTTCAGTCGGATTCTGCTTTTAGAGGCCCTGCTGCCCTCTGGGGGGTTACACTGAGGGTCCGAAAGCAGGACTGCGAATGGATTGTGGTAACATTTTGGTCTGTGGGTTAAAGAAGCACACACCAATCAAACTGGGAGAACATGAAACCAGTGTTCGGTTCTATTGTTCTTTTTGGCATTCTGGCTCAGCAACGGGACCAAAACTGAGGAGGAGGGGGGGCACACAGTTCAGAAGATGCCCGAAAAGCACGGATGAAAGAGGAGGAATAGTGGAGCTGAACAGGAAGTCACGTGATGTCCCACAGGAAGCCAGCAAGCCTTCCTTAAAACCCCTCACAAAACCGCCAGGACTTCAGTGCTTTTTTTAAAAAAAGAAAAAAAAAAGCAAGCTACACTTTCTCGCTCTGTGTGCATTCGGAGATCTCACTGCAGTAACTCTTTGTTTTTAACTTGCACTTCAGTGTGTGTTTTTGGATTCAGGGACCCGGGCCTCGACAAGGCCCAGTTTACCCAACAGTATTAAGATGTGTTCTCTGTGTCTGTGACCTTTGACCTCTCCTTGTGAAACAACAGTGTCATTGTGGCATGTTTTTCGGAGGGGGGGTGGGGGGCGGGATGGGATGGGATGGTGGGGGATCGGGGTGGCATGTTCAAAAGCAAAATGGTTGTTTTCCACTTGGCGTCGGACCACTGCTCTCTCCAGCATTTGTACGCAAGAAGAAGAAGAAAAAAAAAAAAGATTTCAAATTGAAATTTTAGATTTAACTGACCGCTGTGTTGTTTGCAACTGACAGTGATGCTACAGATGAAGCCATTTGAGAAATCTCACTTTTGACTGCATTGTTTACTGAAGCAAATGGAAGATGTCCCCCAAAGTCACTTCAACATTTACACTGAAATGTCGGCTGGTGCGCTTTGCAATCCTGGCTTAGTTTAGTTGCAGTGAGTATTTGTCTTATTCCTGTGGACCAGCGAAGGTGTAGTCACTTCTTCTCCAGATATTTCCAGCAGCTGTGTGAAGCAAAAGTGTTTCATTGCTTTAAAGAAACAGTTTGACATTTAGGTAATTATACTTATTTGCTTTCTTGTGATTAGTTGTGCTTTTCTAGGGGATGATGAAAGAACTTTAGGGCAAGAAAGTGAACAAGTCAATTTCCTAAAATGTCAAACTATTCCTTCAAAAGATTTCTATTAAACATCATGTTTTAGTGTCCAGCTTTCAGAATTGAAAAGCAACATCTCCAGAGCTGCCATTTCACTCTGGAATTCAACAGTCACACGAGGAGAAATCCATCACAAAAAAGAGCATTTTCTACACTCACAGTAGCAAAAATAGATCTGAGTGTTGTGCTTAAGCTTCTGCACTAAAAACACCAGGAATGCATTGACCACAACAGGTTGAACGTGTAAAAGTGTGACGGGGATATTTTCATGTTACTGCAGCTCTTTTGCTTGAAATCTACATGAAAATTTCTGTTGAGATTTAAAGGATTTGAGCAACACAAGAGTTGTCTGTTTCAACAACTGAGTGGGTAGAACATGTTAGAAACTTGCTGGAAGCACTACTAATGCTTGATAAAGTCATTAATGAGAATTAACATAATAAACATAAACACAGTTTGCACCTAACAGTGTAATAATCCTGTAAACACACATTTTCAAAAGCTCAATAAATGATTTGACAAATTAAAGCTCCACACAAACGACAGGACAAATGCAGATGGAAGATTCTGTTTACATTTGAAATAATGTAACCTTTCTTGTGTTCACAGGAAAAAGTCATTATATTAATGGTGGACATCCTGTATTACATTGACCTTTTGCCCCATGATTCTCCCTAGTTAGCTTTAAAATGAGGAAACTTTTTTCTTCCCCTCATTGTATTTCACAAAAAGTGGATCTGAGTGTTTGAACGCTTCTTCCACTGTTAACTGCAAACTGTGTTTCTGCTAATAGCAGGTTTTTCTGACATGAGCAGCAGTGACATGCGTGAAAGGAGATTTCTACAACGGCTAAATATTTATCATTGTAAAACTGTAAAACTTTTTCAAGTGTATGAATGACCTGAATTTATGTGAACATGTCTGAAAGTGTGTGTGCGTGTGTGTGTGTGTGTGCCTGGTGCATGGAAGGCCTGCTGTGTTGTGAATTCGACCTCTGAAACACTGAGCTGCCGGTCAACAGTTGGTGTGTGACTCTTTTTACTGGAACTATTTATTTCTCATAACCATTGAAAGTAAATTTAATCTGTTTCATAAACGGTGTGTGCGGCGGTCATTCTTGATGAGATGAATATAGATATGATTCTGAAAAGTTAATTCACTTTATTCCAAAAAAAACCCCAGTAACAATTCTCTCAACAAAACAGCAACAACGAGCAAATCACTGAGAATACATTTCCATTACTTTCTCTATAAAAAATAACCAGGAGCAATTTTACAAAACAAAAAAAGCTTTTGTGCAATTTTCACCTGGAATGTCTATTAAAACCTGGTTTAAAGCTTAATACATTTATACAAGTCTTATAATATTGAAGGCACAGCTGGTACAAAGCTTAAAAATACAGTGCATTTAAAAAAAAAGAAAGCATGAAACTGTACAGAGATTTAAAAAAAAAAAAAAGTTCACAGCGTCAAGTCAAAGCAATGCAGAGGACAACATGAAGACTTGTAGAGCGTTGCAGCGTGCTGGCTGGCAGGTGCTCTGCCAGGAGTCAGTGGGGGCTCATCTCCTGTGGCCACACTCTCCACTCAAACCATAGAGATCAGGAGCAAATTAATATACCTAAGATAAGCTAACTACCTCCTGAAGCTTCATAGTAAGTGTATAGATGCTTATAATTTCTCATCTAACACTAATGCTTGATTATGTTTGTATGATGCTTGATTGTATGAAGAAAACATGTTAGATTCTTAGAAGCTTTTGCCCCAGATCTCCACTGTTCGAGTCGTTGATGTGGATATTGACATCAGTCAGGTCAAGGGGGGGGGGGGGGGGTGTAATGGGTAACATTCATGAAAATGCAGCCAGTCTGTATCAAGTGGAATGAGATGAGATTTAAAATGAGATGAAAAATTTGGCCTCCAGTCAGTTTGTTTGAAAAGAAATTCAGGGGCTTTTACATCCTGAAAAGAAGAAAACACACAAATGTAAAGAGCACGAGCAGATGAACTGTAGTAAACATAAAGAAAGGTCTAATGCGAATACTCTTCTCAGAGAGCAAAGCTTCAAAGTGAAGCTCCTGTTTCTTCATAAATGCAAAGGAACAGGTTTGAGATCAGAAGTGTGACAGGACTCGGAGCAAGTCCAGCTCCTGTGTGGTTCATCATCAGAGTTTTAAGGCTGATCGGTTTTGGCCCCTGTCCGTGCTGATGTGGCCCGGCTCAGCCTCGGTTTGGTCCAGTCGGCTCTCGGAGCTCGGGACGGTATCAGGACTTGTGGGAGGTGGAGGAGAGCAGCAGAGGAGAGGGGGCGTCCACGCTGGGTAAAGGCACGGGGAGGGGTCCGTTCAGCAGTGAGGGGAACTGAAGTGGGACAGTCAGAGGTGGAAAAAAACAGCCAATATCAAACTCTCTGACACTGTTTTATAAGAGAAACCTGGAATTTTTCAACCTGATTTTCTGTTTGAAAACAACGCTTTTGCACCCAGACAAACTGATATATAGAAGTTCCACTGATGACGTCACATCAATCAAGTTGACAGTGAGCTTAGTTGATACTTTTGTTGTTAATCACTTGAGCAAAAAGACGAGGAAATGAATATTGTGACAAACATGTGACATCACCATTCCCTTATTTCATGCAGCTCTCTGGTGCCTGCTGCTGCATCACAGGAGGAGAGCGTGCTCTTGCTTATGACACACCTAAAACCTGGTAGCACACCAACATTACAGGGACCAGCCTGCACTGTGGGGACTAAAACGCTGCTCATTAGACACTTTAGTTTATTCTGGGGTTTTGTGTGTGTGTGTGTCAGAGAGTTGACATGGGTGGGAGGAGCTCCTGACCAATCAGCCCTCTCCCTTTCCCCCCCCCCTAGCCAACAGGAAGTTGCCCCCTCTTCTTGTCCGCACCAGACCGGAAACATCTGTAGCTTATTTTGAAACGCTTGGCAAACTGTGAATCACACATAACACCAACACACACACACACACACAGCTGTATGAAAACAACTACTGAGGTAAATCTGCAGTGTGAAACTAAAGATCTTGTAATTAAGAGGGCGGGATTTGCTCGAAATAGAGATTTATAGGTAGAGGGATTTTGTATCTATTACCACCAGAGTGAGCCAGTGTTTTCTCTGAAAGGCTGATGCTGGAAATGAAGGTCAGTTTGTCCTTTTTACACAGTTTTCCTTCATCCTTACACCAACTAATATAAAGATAAGGAAAGGTGACGACAGAGAACAATCAGTCCAAGCTGTTACCTGAAAGAGGGGGGCATGACTCTGCAGCTGGGCAGGACTCAGGGGTCCCACCGGACTCAGGTTGGACCAGAAATGGATATTGGAGAGTAGAGGGCTGGGAGTGAGCAGCAGACCAGATGGAGTCTACATTGACAAAACCCAAAATGAAATGTCAGAGGATAAATACACAAAGATGGAAATGATGGTGTTTATTCTGGCGATAAGTCAGCGGCGCTGTGCATAGTCTGCGGTGAAGTTGTCATATCACTCAGTCTCACCCAGAGCTCAAAGCCAAGTCTGCCCTCTAGTGAACTCACGTCTGCAGACAGGCTCCGCTTGGCAGACTGACTCCACGCAGGTCAGGAAGCTCCGCTCATGCAGAATTCATGAGATCTATTTTCTTCTGTCTCGTCTTTCTTTTGTCTATTCGCATTTAACTAAGGTCAGTTTGGTTTTCTTTCTGGTTCTGGCACAGGCATATAAAACTGTGTTCCACCACCACAACACCAGAAGCTCAAAAGTTCAAGAACGACACTTTCTTCTCTTCAGTGTGTTTGTGTTCTCGCTGCAAGGATTTTATTTGGCGTTATCAGATTTTTTATATCCTGGTTATTTTATTCTTTTAGCAATGCTTATGCCTAATTTAAAATCTTAAAAAGTCGCCCATGTGGTCGAGTGGCACTAACCATGACCTCGACATGTCATACTCGATCTCTTCCTTCGCTCATTTCCTGTCATCTGTCTACTATGCACTTTCTAATAAAGGCACAAAATGAGCTAAAAAATACTACTAACTATCTGTGTTTCATAGCAAGAAGCTGTGTCAAACTCTTCGACAACTTGGTTAATTGCAGGGACTGTTTTTAACGTAAAATCAGACGTCTGTCCAGAGAAAGTTCTTAAAGTTTCTCCTGTGGAGGATGATGGTCTGTGGATCCTCCACCAGCAGCTCAGGTGTTCATTGCAAACACTTCATCATACGAAACATTCGGCGATGAGTGAACGCTTTAGCATACACTTTTATTTTCCGTCGGTTACGTGCCGTGCACCCGTTGCTCAGTCTGGATGAAAGTATCAGCTGAAAGCAGGCAGACTGTCCTGGTTTGGTCAGCGAGTTCTTGCCAGTGAATCAGGAGCTTCAGGAACATATGGCTTCACTTACGAACCTCCTCCCTCCCGTGCCTCCTCCCGTCTTTCCGCTCACCTCTTTCCATCTCCTCTCTGCCTACGAGTTTAACGCTCTTCATCCCCCAAAACACATCGTCCCTCTCACTTTTTTCTTCTCCTCTTTCCTCACCTGAAACCACCTGTATTTACAGAAGGACTGTGTGTGAGTGCAGTGATGTTAGTACATGTGTTATGTGTCATGTTGTACCTGTGCGGTGAGGAAGGCAGGGGTCAGGGACCCTGAAGGCAGCGCCGGGCTGTTGAGAGCAATGGAGACGAGGTCACTTCCTGTCAGGAGGAGGGAGGAGGCAGAGATTTCCAAGCCTTTGGGCTTTCTGCTTTTCAAAGGTGCACTGTTGGCCAATCCCCTCCTCTCCGGCGTGGTCACGCTCTGTGACCTCACTCTCTCCCTCTGACCAGATGACAGGTTTAGAGGTTGCGGGCTCGGCTCCAGCTCGCCAGTCTCTGTGCTCTGGCTCCGCCCCCTCCACAGTGTGTGGGCGGGGCTTTGTGGCGGGGTGGAGGAGCAGGAGGACGAGCGGGCCTGCTGAGGAGACGGCCTGGAGGAGTGGGAGGTCTCGGCTGAGGAAGGCGGGGGGGTGGATGGCAGGGAGGAGTGGCCGCGGTTGGTTATGAATCGGATGACGGAGGAGCTGTCGTCATGGCGATCAGATCTGGGCTCCATCTTGATGGGCTGGTGTGGTTCTAAGGAGTGTTGCAGGGAGCTGACGGTGAAGGAGGAGTACAGGCCAGAGTGGAGGTACTGGTGTCTCCCACCCCCATCCTCGTCTTCAGCTTCGGGCTCGGACATCGCGCCCCCGCTCTCCTCGCTGCTGCGGCCCGACTCCACCACCGCAGGGTCCATCTTCAGAATCTCAGGGAAGGACACAAACTTGTAGACGAACTTCTGGCCGATCACCTTCTTGATAATGTTCTGCAGAGGAAACAAGACGATCTTATTAGAAACCTTCTAGTAACATGTTGGTGTGTTGATTCAAAATTGGTTTCAAGGCCTGAAGAACAAAAAACATCATCAAAACACTTCGATCTTGTGTTTCGAGTTTTGAAATGTTGCCTACTTTGTCGTAGTAGTAGCGTAGAGCTCTGCTCAGCTTGTCGTAGTTCATGTTGGTCTTGTTCTTGCGCAGCCCCCAGAGCTTGGCCACCTCCTCTGACTTGAGGAGCTTGAACTCGCCGTCGTTGGACGTCCAGCAGATGAGATGTTTGTGGCTTTGGTCGAGCAGCAGCTGCAGCAGGAACTGCCACAGCGTGATGGAGCTCTCCATGATGGGGACGACACCAGAGACACAGGTGATCTGCAGAGGAGAATCAAGACTTAATGAAATCAACTCGACGGTCGCGGATGTGTTAGCCAACAATTACACTTCCAGAAAATGTGGAGCATCGATTTGTATTTGCAGGCTGTAAAAACAAAAACGCCCTGCTGCTTGAGAGAATCTGCAGAGTTCGGTGAAGATTATCTGCAGATTTTTCAACATGAGTGACATCTTTCCCACAATAAACAACCCTTGATCCATTGTTATTAGAAAAATGTTGACTAGTGCAGCTTGAAAATTTACTGATAAAGGTCCTAAGTTTCAGTAGTAACCTGTCAAAGAAATTGTTAAAGGTTAAAAATGCTCATGTAGTTGAAGAGATCACATAATGTAAAGTGAAAGTAACAGTATAATACCTATATGAGTCATTCATTGTCCTTTAAAGTTGAACTTAAATTGAAATTATTTCTTGTATGCATAAGAGTATTTAGGCGATCGGATGCTAAAGAAGATGTAAAAAAAAAAAGGGGAAGGAAGTAGAGTAGGTGGACATGGAGGAGTGAGAATTGTCAACGTCAACACAAATGCGAAACAACGTTGCTTCCTCTCAACACACAACTGTGCTGACCACCCTTCCTGTCCCAAACCCCGAACCACAAATAGACAACATGTAAACAACACCAAAAGCCTCTCGTCCACTTTGCTTTGAGCTACTGACCGCTGTGGTTTGTGAACAAAACGTTCAATCTATATCTCACACATATGAAGTCGTGCACTTTGGTCTAATGGACTCGGACTCTGGCTGCCGTCCAAAGCAGGATGGCAGCAGTTGTAAATACGAAACCACTGCTGATGCTCAGGGGTTGAATTTGTCTGTGTGGCCTTGCTTCACCTCCTCAGATGAGTGACAAAAGAAAAAAAAAAAAAGCAGATTCATCCGTTCAGGACACATGGAGTCACTTAATGGTTTGATTAATATGAAAACTATGTAAATTCCTTGTTTTTCACCAGAGCTCAACCTAATGCTGTTTTTCCCTTTAAGTAATCTCATGGTTCGAATGATATCATGGTCAGAGATGTAGTGAAGGTTAAATATGTTTGAACTCTCTTAAGGACATGGAAAATATCAAGTTGTGATTATTTTTAAATGAAAAGCAGTTACAGTCGAGAAGCCATCAACACACTTACAAATGTGATTGAATCCACCTCTTGTTTTATCACCTTTATGTTTGTGTCTCCTTCAAGTGTGTGTGTGTGTGTTTGTGTGTGAGTGCACATGAGAGAAAGGGCCGGTCATTGGTTGGCTTTCGGATGTTTCCATGGTGATAAAGCAGGATGTGGTCAGTGACCTTCTGCCAAGACAAGCACGGGTCTAACTGACGTGTTTACCTGGAAACTACTGACGGTCTGTGAGCGTCTGCCTGTCTGTTTCTCCGTCTCCTTTGCTTTTCCCCTCTCTTGCAAATTCATTTACACGGTGCCTTATTAGCAGGAAATACAAAACTGCTCACCAGCAAAAGAAAAACAACAAATAACTCACTGTAACCAGATTTAATTTGCAACCATGACAATATGACATTAGAGACTTCGCAGTCGCACCAGAAATCCCCCTGTCAACCACATCTGCCTCAGTAGTGGAGAAACAGGCCGAGGTAAGCGATGCTTACTCTACCTACTTTCATAACAACATCATGAAGAATGAACCACTAATTCAAGATAAGGAGGCCATCCAGCAGAGAGGGGAAAGTGTGTGTGGTGCAAACAATGACCCATCACTGCGAGCACACACACAAACGCATGTCCTCGCTTCCCTTTTCCTGAGCGGGGCGTGTGTGTTGAGTGATGGTAGAACTGCGGCGCTGTCTCTCCGTCTAAACCAAACGAGGACTTCCTGTCATTCAGCTTCAGGGGCGTCTTCCCGGAGAAAGGCCTTCCCTCTCTGGGAGGTAGGACGTCCTGTTACTGGGAACCACCAGGAACACACACACACACACACACACACCTATGCTTCCTTATTTGTATAAAGATCCTGTAAAGAATCCACTTAGTGGATGCAGATGTTCTCTTTTTAAGCCACATCACAACACACACACACACACATCCACGCACACACACACACACACACACACACACACACATTTGCAGGATCCACAACAACATATGGAGAATCCATCAATATCCTGATGTCAGACTCTGTTTGATCTACATTCACCCACTGACTTCAACAGTCTGGACTAGACAGAAACAAAGCAGGAAGAGATATCCTTTTATGGAATTTCAGAATAAAAGCAGCCTGTGACCTCTCTTTGTGAGTTAACAAGTTACAGCATACATGATCCATGATGCACATGCTTCTTACTCAAATATGAATCTATCAGATACACACTCCAGTGAACTTTGGGCACTGAAGATCTTCAATCCAACAGACACAACCCCCAAAAACTGCACATGGCTCTACATCAATTTTCTCTGGGTTAGTTATTTCTTATTTTTGGATGTGTGTGTGTGTGTGTGTGCGTGCGTGGAGAGGGAGGGGAGTGGGGGGTTTCTGCTGGAACTCAAATGCTTCTTTGTTTTTGCACCAGTGAGTCATTTTAAGATGTTCTCTGCTGCCAGCTTCAATCCGGAAGCGCATGGCAATTAGTCTGCGAGGTCCAGACAAACCAGAAAGTCTACTACTATATTTTTAAAGGAGCCATGGCTAATTTTTCCACAGCAGCTGGTACACTAACCTCTTTTCTGCCTCTTTTTTTTCCATATGCAGCCAAACAAAATTGGGGCATCTTTACGCACGGGTCTGTGCCAAAGCGCAGTACGCGCAGCTTTTACGCACAGCTTCAACTAGTTTTACGCACAGGTTTGACACTTTACGCGCGACTTCACGGTGGTTTTTCCAAATTGACATTGAATATTTGAACCTGATCAGGTTTCAGCCAATACAACAACAGCTCACAGAAGTCAACTCGTGTCTCTTTATTGTGCACTAGCGCCTCTAAAAAGTTGTAAGCAGAAGGAAACGTAGTCGTGCACTTACCCTGCTGTGGACGGCCGCTGCTCCTCTGTCCGTCTGCCCTGCCTGCTGTGTGTGTGTTTGTGTCTTAAAGCGGTGTGTGTGTGTTGTGTCGGGGCTCCATGCTGCTGCTGCTGCTGCTGTCTGAAAGCGGATCCGCAGCTTTTCTCTCTCCTGCCTCAGAGCAGGAAGTCGGGACGCGCAGACGGAGAACCGGCGCACTTCCTTTGGCGCAGTATTCCCGTCTGTGCGCGCACACACACACACATACACACCCACACACACACACACAGTAAGAGAGCGAGAGAGCGAGAGAGAATATCTATTTCCCATAAACACACCCCCACCTCTCCTTCACGCACAAACACACACACGTCAAATCCTCTCTCTCTCTCTCTCTCTCTCTCTCTTTCAGACATGCACACACACCTTAACTCGTGCACTGAAATAGCTTACAGACAGACTCGCTCACTTTCTTTCCTCTCTGTCTCTCCCTCACACACACACACACACACACACACACACACACACACACACACACACACACACACCAATATTGTAATTCCGACTACACTCAGCAACTGACAACTGACGTCACCCTCTTCCTGCTCACCGGGAGGGGTTCCTGTTCCTACACACACACACACACACACACACACACACACACACAGAGGCTTTTCTGTAGCTTAAAATTATTGCCCAAACTTTGATTATTACTTTGATAAAGTTGAGCAGGTTGTTAAAGCAAAGAAGACCAATCACTGATCATTGATTTGCTGACAACTGAATACAATTATACATTATAATTATAAACAAACACTACATACATAATGTTTGCCCTGTGCCTACTTTAAATATTTATTAGTTTTGTGATTCTTCCCTTTGCTCTTTTTTATCCTTCCGTCCTTCTTCATGATGGATTGAATTCATCTTATATTCTTATAAAATGTAAAACAAATAATTGGCTGCATGCATCAGCTAAAAATACCTGGTGCAGGTGATTAAATATTCTGGTTTTAGTGGGCAGTTTTCAAGGAGAGGGACTTCCAAAGATTGTCTATATTTGAGACGATGCGCCAGACAGCAGTACAAAAGTGGCACACTGTCTGTTCTGCTCAATCTCCACACTCATGCAGGAGACGAAAATCAGCTGTTCAGAGAAGCATCAGACCTCAGCTGACAAACATTACTGCAATGTGACAAACTTTGACCTTTAATTAGACCCATTCCATGATGACAGAGAACCATTTCGCCAGTGGAAAAACAGAATAGCCAAAGTTTTGCAGCAAATAGCAGAAGTCCCAACTTTTAGTCAGCTAACTTTTAGTTAGCAATGTATTTACACTGTGTTACACGTTTTTCATTGTTAGTGACACCCAAAAGTATTTGAGATCATGCTATAAATGCCATCGCACTATATATTACATGTATAATAATCCTCACATATATTATCTAAGTGCCATTCAGCTGCCCTCTGACTGGTTTTATACATTTGCAAATGAATCATCAAGAAGGAAGAAAATAGAAGTTGAATCACCCCCTTTATTCCATTAAAAAAAAAAAACAATTAGTCTGCATTTTCCTAAGATTCCTTAAAATTTTGATACACGATAAACTCATAAGAGTGAGACCTCTTCCTCCACCCCTCCGAGTTCGCCCATGTCTTTGAAACGTCAACAGCGCCAAACTTCAGGCTCCCTCACGGGAAAATGATCACGGAGGAGCCGCAGTGGAGAAAAGTCCACACCGTTTCGGGAGTGACACCGAGGTCCAGACACGGACACCGAGCCGCTGCCATCCGGGAGCTGATTATTGTGTTCGGCGGTGGAAATGAAGGGATAGCCGAGTACCTCCATGTTTACAACACCGGTAAGCTAACGTTAGCAGGTTAGCGGCTAATGTTTTTAGCATGCACGGGAGTCAAAAGGAGCCACCGAGCTCTTTGCCACGAGCTTTTGTTTTGTATTTTAAAGGTTCTATCCATTTCTTGCACATTTTGGTTCCTGCATTATTTGTCTCTTGTTGGACACTGGCCTCTAACTTGAGCTGGACAGTTTACTTTAGCTTGTTAGCTAGCTTCAGGAACATTTCCCTCCCTGTAATCTAACGTTACTTAGCTTTGTTAGCAACTTAGCCATGTTTTTATAGCGTCGATATCTGTATTGAAAAAGTCACAACACAACAGTTTTATGTATCTTTAAACGTACTCTGCAGTTACTAAAGTGTTAGCAGAGCATGAGACTGGTATTAATGTGTTAACAGGTTTGAAGTGATTGCTGCACTAGATACTGTATAATTGATATGTTATATATACACACTTAGTAGATATACTTGATTCATCCCAAATTTCAACAGTTTTCTAGCTTGGGATGGATAAAGCATATCTATCTATCTATCTATCTATCTATCTATCTATCTATTTATCTATATTTGTATGGCTACT
Source organism: Centropyge bicolor (assembly GCA_037975185.1). NCBI lineage: Eukaryota > Metazoa > Chordata > Actinopteri > Pomacanthidae > Centropyge > Centropyge bicolor. Next base: position 11,488,350 of record JBBMOC010000004.1, on the reverse strand, counting down.
GAACAAATGGCTCTTTTCCACAGGGTGTACTAAAGGTCTCAATATCAACATTCACCATCATGTTCTGTCTAATGTAATTTCTCATATCTGTCCTCTCTTCCAGTCTCAAGGCAGTGGTTCCTGCCTGCAGTGAGGGGTGACATCCCCCCCGGCTGTGCTGCCCATGGCTTCGTCTGCGAAGGTACTCGAATACTGGTCTTTGGCGGCATGGTTGAGTTTGGGAAGTACACCAACAGCCTCTATGAACTTCAGGTAATGCGTCACATATGTTCAGTGGTGATTCTGACCCTTTCACGAAGAAGATTTTCAAATCTCCACTTTGGTCTGTGTGGCTCAGGCTAGTCGCTGGCTGTGGAAGAAACTGAAACCCAGAGCGCCCAGAAACGGCTCGCCTCCCTGCCCTCGGATTGGACACAGCTTCACTCTTGTGGGGAACAAGTGTTACCTGTTTGGGGGGCTGGCCAATGATAGTGAAGACCCCAATGGCAATGTACCAAGGTGCTGTGCAAGTACACACGAGAAACAAAAGTTTGGCGTTTGTTTTCATTGAACTTTTCAGAGATGCATAAAAACAGGGCAGACTGTCTCTGTTTGATTTGTTTGTGGGTTCGGAGTGGTGGGGACGTCAGTTATTTTTTTCAGCTTTTTAGCTTACAGCTAACCGGCGTGAGACTGTACATTTGATATAAAACCTCTATCTAAGACATAGTTGCATAACTGAGTTTGACTTTTTACGATCTCAGATACTTGGGTGACTTCTATGAGCTGGAGCTGCAGTCTGTATCAGGGGCGAGAGGCTGGAGCATCCCAGAGACGAAGGGTGGTGGTCCCTCAGCCCGGGAGTCCCACACCTCCGTTGCCTACACTGGCCTTGGCTCCCCGAAGCTGTACATCTTTGGAGGGATGCAAGGGTGCCGGTTAAACGACCTTTGGCAGCTTGACCTTGGTAGCACAACTTCTTTTTTTTGACAGATTATGTCTACTAGCTGCAAGTTTCAGAAAAGAAATTTTATCTCTTGATATCATTTAGCTTCTGCTGAGCCTTGAATTAAATACAAATTTGTGGTAGGCCTATTTGCATGTTTGCATTTCGTGAGAACCAACTCTTTGTAATATTTACTTCTTTATCATGATCCTTTTCCTTTCTTCAGACACAATGGTTTGGTCGACCACTCAAACCAGGGGTTCCAGGCCACTTCCCAGAAGCCTTCACTCTGCCAGTGTCATTGGAAACAAGTAAGGGATCCTTTATTGTCAGTGTCATAGCACTGTTAAGGTGGATGTCTGGTTTCTGTGTGACACCTGACCAGACCAGTTTTTGACAAACTGTCCCTCTTTCTGCAGGATGTATGTTTTTGGTGGCTGGATTCCTGTTCCAGAGTCAGACAAACACAATGCTTTAGGAGCTGAATGGATCTGCAGTAACTCCTTAAACATGCTTAACTTAGGTTTGTACATTTGTCTACAAAAAGCCCTGAAGAGCAAGTTTATTGGTTCCGCTTTGACAAAATATCCTGTAAAATCTTTTTAACATCAGGTTTAGTCAACACCACTGCTCTGCTTGAGATGAAACATGCATGATGTGTCCTGTTGGGCTTTCTGCATCATTCAGAGGCCGACAAGTTCAATGCTGCTCTGTTTTCCTGTCACAGACACTATGAGCTGGCAGAATCTGGACCCAGAGGAGCAGGATGATATCGAGTCCCAGCTGCAGAGCCAGGGACCCCAGAGTGACGACCCGTATGCCTGTCGGCCCAGAGCCAGGGCCGGCCATTGTGCTGCCTCTGTCGGGTCCAGGCTTTACATCTGGAGTGGCCGTGATGGATACCGTAAGAGCTGGAACTACCAGGTGTGCTGCAAAGACCTTTGGTACCTCGAGACAGGTGAGAGTCTCAAGTCTTATTTGAAGTCTTTTTTATTTTGATTGCCTGATCTCCATGGCATTTTGAAAGCGAGCCACAGAGCAACTCATGTCTGTGCTGGAAAAAAAAACAAAAAGCAAACACAGTCATCCAGTATAATATCCTGTATTGTGTCCTCAGATCGACCAGCCACCCCAGAGGCAGTGTTACTCATCAAATCCACAGTCAGCATGCTTCATGTGGCTTGGCGCCCCCTGGCGGCAGCAGACTTCTACATCCTTCAGATCCAACCTGTGTGTCATTCGAGCACCGGAACCAGTGGTCCAGTAGCCAAACCAGTCCACTCAAGTGAAACAGATGAACGGGAGGGGAACGGTAAAGACTCCTCAGGTGGGCAGAGTGAACATATTCAGTTATCTCAAGAATGTTTATCAAGGTGGGGAATATTTTTGGCAATTACAGTAAAAATAGTTTTGCTTTAAGATTGCTTTACCCTCCCTTCTCAGGTGTCCAGTTCCATCAACATCAAAATGAAGGAACCACTAATAAAGAAGGGAAAGCATCAGCTCAGGTAGATGTGACTTATTTAACATGCTTAAACATGTGAATATACTTTATTACACGTAATAGCAAACCCTTGTTTTGAACAGACCAGCAAAGCAAGCACAGAGATGTCAGCTGTGCAGTGCTCCCTATTTATAACAAATAAGTCTTTCATTTTCTCCTTAAATTTCAGGAAACTTCAGCACAGCAGGACACTACAGTGAAATTATCCAATGGCTCAGCAGAGACTCGAGCACAAGGAGGGAGGAGAGGAACAGTGGAGGACTGTGATACGAAGCGCTGCAGTAAGTCTTGTTGTCAAGTGCTTAAGTGCTGGATTTGATTGTTTGCAACAGTAAAAGATGCCATTGTTATGTTTTAAGTAACATCAAGCAGCTGGTCAGTCTGAACTGCTCTGCTCAAATACAATGTCTGCAGCCTTGTCTTCTCACTCCAGCTTTAGTGTCACTGCAATTTCTCAGCTTTGATCCACTGAACGATTGTTTGTAGGTGCTGGACAGGAGACATCACAAACAGAGATCAGCAGCTCAGCTCAGCAGCAGTCAGGTAATGATGATGTCAGTGATAAAGCAGACTACAGCAGGTTGAGGGTCTTAAAAAGTGAACTTCACTGTGGATGTTTCTTTGCTTTTATAGAGAAACTACCTCCATCAGCTGATAGGACAGCAAATCTTTACTCCCACACAGATCAGGTCAGGTGCACTTCTGAACAGTGATTATTAGCTCTTTTACTCGGCTCAGTTTAAACCAGGATTATAAACTCTCACCTCCATGTCCAACAGAGTCCAGATGAAACAGTGTGGTTTGATGTTGGTGCATTCAAAACACTCTACTCTGAGGTCAGCCACTACTTTCTACCTGCTGACAGTGACCAGACAACTGGAGCCATCAGCAGCCGGCCCTCAAATACTAAAGAGGTAAAAAAAAAAAAAAGAAGAACCTTCCCAGTGATATTAATTGGGACTCTGTGAAGATGCCATTCAACCCTGTCCTATGCTCACTGTTCTTGCTTATGCAGACATATCATGAATTCTCTCACCCACACATCCTTTGCTTTCCTCCAGAGGAAGCTGCCAGGGCCTCAGAACTACCAGGGCAGAGAGAAGCAGGAGCTGGCTCCAGGTCAGACCTACAGGTTCAGAGTTGCAGGCATTAACTGCTTTGGCCAGGGAGACTTCAGCCCAGTCAGCGAGTTCAAGACCTGCCAGCCTGGTTTCCCCGGAGCACCCTCTGCTGTCAAAATTACCAAGGTGACATATCAAGGGTACTCAGATACAGCATGCAAGAAAATGCGATAAATAATCTGGGGAAGATGGGGAGTATTAGTTAATTTAGATCGACTGAAAAACTGTTCATGTTTGCCATTTTAATTATTTTTTTTCTGCACAGGCCAACGATTCAGTCCTTATCACGTGGGAGGCTCCCACTTTACTGTCGGGCCGCATCCTAGAGTATTCCATGTATATGGCAGTGAGGAAGAGCCGCTCCACCAGCTCGGAGCGTCCGGGTCAGATGGCTTTCATCAGGATCTACCGCGGCACAAAGATGTCCTGCTTGGTCAGCTCCGCCCAGCTGGACAACGCCCACATCGACTGCTCCGCCTCCAACCGGCCCGCTGTCGTCTTCCGCATTGCTGCTAAGAATGATCAGGGCTACGGTCCAGCAACACAAATCCGCTGGATCCAAGGTGAGGGAACTTTTTAGTTTCTGCACATTACGTTTTTGCAGACAGATGCCACCTCGATTCAACTTCCTGTCTTTTTTTCAGACCCTAGTAAATTGCGAGCGTCTGGATCCAAAGAAGACAGCAGCGCAGAGGCTGACCTGGATGCTGATGCTGACAGGTAACCGGAGTGACCTCTCATTATTTCTATTCATTTTCACTTTCTAAATTTGATTGTTTTTTATTTTATTGACATTTTTTCTCCCCTTTCCTTTTTTCTTTGCAGCTCCAGCTGAAAATGTATGGACCACTGTCTTTTGCAAAAGACAATATGTACACTCAGGAAGCTGGCAATGTTCGCCAATCAGATGTATATTTCTGAGATAGTTTTGTTAATTTATTTTTTTTATGGATTGAATTATTTCCTTGTAAATAGATATACATTTTCATAGGAAGCTTGACTTCTTTGCTATTTTAGTTAAATACTTTGTTGAGTACTAACATGTAATATGATGTAGATCAAACTACAAGTATGATTTCACATTTAAATCTATTCAAAGATACTTTTCATACTGTTCTGCTTCCTTTGAATGAAACACTGGTGGTAAGATCTTTTTTTAAAGCATTGACCACTTTAACCTATTGACACAGTGAGGTTATGAAATTGCCATTATCGCTACAATGGAATGTTATTTTTTTATATTCAGATGCATTTGTCACTGTACACAACAATATGTTACTAAAAATGTTTTCTGTATCCGTTATGATTCTACATCACATTTGTCCGTTAATGATTTTGCATTTCTTGTATTATTATTGTTATTATCACCCGATTGTTTACAAGTTTATGTAAAAAAGGAAGTCAGTCCTCCATCATAAATGATGACTGATGCACAACTAACATTTCTGATATCAATTAAAGCTGTCATATATGCCGCAGAAGAGATTTTTGTCAACACCATTATTGTCTCTGGTTTGACCAACTAACCATTTCGTGGGCAAGAAGTATTCTTCTCTTCCCTCTGCTCCTCCATCATGTCTGAACTCAGATTATTACAGGCCTCTTCGACTGGTGTGGTGAAGGAACACGTGGAGATGTTGTTATCCAGACCTCAAATCATTGAGCCCTGCACGTCTTCATTTTCTTGCTGGAAAATGAGTCTGTGTTTGTGCTCTCTTCTGTCTATTCACCAGTGTAAGGTAAGGTTTGCACATGGAGTATTGTTTAGCTGTAACTTCCTGGATTTGAGGCAAGCAAGCTGCAGACTCATTTCCCTTAAAGATAAATGGAGAAAGGAGAAACCTTTATCGATTCCTGTGGGGATTCATGGTCTCCAGGAGGAAATTACAGCAGTGTGTGTGTGATGTAGGTGAATTTGTTTTCACTGGTAACAAATAACATTGTTATAGGCAAACTCGAAGAGTATGGTTTACATTCACCTTTTTAAAATCAGTAACCAAAGTGTTTTTATCCTAAAAATAGTCTGTGTCATTATTAATGTGTTTATTAAAATAACAACAACAAACTTGGATGGCAGTTATCGGTTTCAACGAGAGAATTGCACTCTGGGAAAGAGATTCCCATGATCCCACAGTTTGTAGTTTACGGATTAGCTAGCTAGCGCTGGCTAGCAAAACAAGTTGAAAGCAAGGAAAGAAAGGAGTCAGTGTGAAAAGAGGTGAGTAGCTTTCGGCTGCCAGCTGCTCGGGTGTGTAAAGTAAATGAGAATGTAGTTTGAATATACTTCATGTGGTCGTAATTCGTTGCTTGAAGCCTAATTGTGCGAGTGGCTGTGTATAACGTCAGCGAGCTAATTCAGTTGTGCTAACGTTAACTAACTACTTAGCTTACAAATTGCTACCAAAGTTAGCCTGTAGGTAGCCATTTAGCTAGCCGCGTTAAGTCGCCCTGAATTATGTTTGAACCGGAGTAGCTAGTTGTTTGCGTTTTCTCTGAGGTAACCTGTCTGAATCGTGCTAATGACTGTTGGTTTGAAGTTTAATGCCCGAGTTTGAAAGGATAATGTCAAGCACGTAACAGCAGTGTCCGATAACGGATGCACCAAAGTAGCTAGCTGGCTAGTTAGCTTATTAAGTCGCGAGACACAGAGCGCGATATTTAAAAACAACTCCATGCTTTTGTCAACTTTGAGATGTCTGTTTGCAGCGTTGACTCCTGAATTATGACCAGTACACAGCCAAAAACATGATATATTTCAATCCCAGCTGTTGACTCACAGGTTAGATTTGAATCTCCAGTTTAGAATAACGGCTAGTTTATATTAGCAGGGAGACAGATGTCAACAAAGCTCAATCAGTGCTCGTTAAGTTCAGCAGTCTGCTTTTGTTTTGTGACACACACCTAGCTGTATCTCTGGATGTTTTAGCTCATACATAAATCTACACATTGTGCTGTGATGATAGCATGTAGAAGTTAAATGTGTTAATTTATTCTGACCCAGTGACATTGGTCTGATTGTCTCAGAGGTGGACAGGATGTCTGATTTTTAAGTGGCTAAAGTGGTGTAGTAGTTGCAATCAGATGTGTATCCCCAGCAGAGCCAGCAGCCTGATCACTTGAGATTGATTCAGAGCTGCCTTGGCTGCTGAGAGGTTGTGATTTTAACAAGTAGCTGGGGGACTCCTCTCAAAGCCACCATGGTAACTTACTGACAACAAAGCCAGGACTAATTTTTCCCCTCTTACAACTCATCACAGCATTTGGAGAGAGTGTAGGCAGTTTTTCCTCACTGTTGGAGGACAGAGGGTTTTCGAACAACCCCTATTCCTTTTTACAGTAGTTCCTTTGCTTGGTTTCCAAAGCTTTTCTTCATCTCCTCCTGTCTCTGTCTTCTTATAGAGGTGAGATGACCTCCTCTGCCCTCAGCCAGTCGGCCCTTCTTGTCCCAAACCTGGAGCCTGGGATGGGGAAGTCTGCAGCCATGCTGGGGCTGTCTGCTGGGTTGGGAGGAGCGGAGATGGAGCTGCAGAAGATGCTAATCGATGAGAGGATGAAATGCGAAAACCACAGGACCAACTACCAGACACTCAAGGCTGAACATGCCAGGTAAAGTGAAATCTGTTTTAATGTAACCTTGTCCTTTGGCAGTCCTAGTCTTTCGGTCCTGGAGAAAAGATATGATTCTGTTTTTCACTGTGCTTCAGTTCCCATGTGGTTCATGTATCTGTTAGTACCTCATTGTGCTCACTTTCAGCCCCTGTGTATTTTTTTTGCAGCCTGCAGGATGAGCTCACCCGGGCTCAGGGTGAACTGAAGCGCCTTCTGAGCGACAGACAGGCTCAGCAGGAGAAACTGCAGCTGCTGTTGGCTGAGCTCAGAGGAGAGCTGCTGGACAAAACCAGGGAGCTGGAGGACCTTCGGCTGCAGGTAGACCAAGCTCAAGAAGGAGAAAATTTCTTGTGGGACTAATGAGTTTTTCTGCTTTTTCATTGACAAAAATGCGGAGACTGCGTTCATAGATCTGGTGTGGCTCTGAGATTTATTTTTTAATTTTTAATTTTTTTTAAATTGTCTCTGTAACTAAAAGTACACTGACTTTATCTGATGTGTGATTCAAACATGTGTGACCAGGTGATGACCCCTCAGCGGCTGGAGTTGCTCAGAGCTCAGGTGCAGCAGGAGATGGAGGCTCCAGTCAGAGAGAGGTTCAATAAACTGGAGGAGGTCAGTCAGTTTGGCTATTTATCTATCACAAGTCAACAATGTGGGTTTTTATTTAGCGCTTTACTATATATAATTTTCACCTGTAATCATCTAATGAATATGGATTAAATCATATTTTCCTAAAATTTTAGGGTCTAAACTTTTTAATGTCATGGATGCACTAATTGATTTTTGAAGGATTCATTCTCTGGGATAACTTGAATCACTTCTTGTGGGATTGACAGGGAGCCATGCAATGTAATGCAGCTAAAATAAAATGTTCCTTCATGCTCACTGTCATGGATTATATCACTATGACGTTTGTTGTTCATATGTACATAAATAAACAGTTGCAAATGGCTTCTAGTAAAGAAAGAAGACCAGTCCCTTGATACATGCTGTAAATTAGCATTAGCAGCTTTAATTGTTAAGTCCATAGCACAGGTGAAGTGATTAGCTTTGATTGCCTTTTGAAAATCATTTAGAAGTGTGCTTTCAAGGGGATAGCAGCTCATTTCCATTTCTGCTGCTTGATCGCTCCCTCTCCTCCCATTGATTCCTATTTAATGCATGTTCTTGTTTTTTTTTTTTCTTCTTTTCTTTTTAGGAGACAGAGAAGTACAGGTCTGAGTACAACAAGCTGCGGTATGACTGCACCTTTCTCAGATCTGAGTTAGAGCACCAGAGAGAAGAACATGCTCGTATATTGGAGGAGAAGAGTATTCGCTATGAAGCAGAGGTGGGTTTATTGTTGGGTTGGTCACTGTGTGTTTTAGTTGTTTGTGCTTTTCGAGTGATTTCTAGTGTGACACATCAAGCTTTTGTTATTCATGGGTGTGTAAGAGTAGATACTAATTTAAATGATCTCCTTCCTGTTGTCAGCTCTCCCGTCTGGAGAAGGAGAGGGAGGACCTGGTGGCTCAGTACCAGGGTTCAGACACACTGCGTGACGGGAAACGAGTGGAGGCCCTGCTGAGGGAGAAAGCCCAGCTCCACCTGCGACTGAAGGGCCTGGAGACAGAGGTGGCCGAGCTTCGTGCCCAAAAAGAAAACTCGGGCCAGCAGGCCGAGAACGTCCAGCGCATCCAGATCAGACAGCTAACAGAGTCTCAGGCTGCGGTGAAGTCCCTGGAGGTGAGACAGCAACAGCCGTTTTGTCATGTTACTGAACTCACCCTGTGTTATGATCTTACTAAAAGTCTAAGAGGTGATTGTGATTGTTGGATCTGATTGTTTGTTGGTGTGACAGGCAGAGTGTCAGTCGTTGCGCCTGCAGCTGGAGCGGATGGAGAGCGAGCTTCATCTGAGCCACGAGCAGAACAGTCAGCTCACTGGACGAGTGCACAGAGCTGAGAGAGAGGTCAACTCCCTCACCTGCCAGGTACGCTGCCCTCTGACTGACTTGATGTGACATCATCATTTGTAAATTGTGCGGTATATTACATATGCTTTTTACATTAGTCACTTTCTTATGAAATACCGCTTTTCAGGCCTATACACTTTGTTATAATCCAGGTGACAGACTTCATCATACCATTGACTAATTCATTAAATCCAATCAATTAATCCAAACTCAATTTGTGTGTGGATCTCTTTAGTGCACAGCCCCAGGTGTTTCAAATATCTGTACATACCCTGCTAGTCTGTATCAACCATAATCAGTTACACAAGATAAATAAAAACAAATGCACTGAAAAGTAATGATGGTTTATTATTTGTAAGACTAAAAACCGAGTCAAGCCTCCGAAAAAAAGTATAAATTTATGTAAAACCGAATTGACAAAAGAACGGCCATTGCAAAGAGTCTTCTCATAACTTTGCATATTGTTCTATTTGTTCAGCAGTGCATGCATTGAGGACATATGTGGTTGTTTGTTTACCTCCATGTCTTTGGTTTTAACTGTACTTGCCTGACTTCAAATCTGTGTCATGAGGTCATGAATCCCTGATCTGTAAAGTCCAGTCAGATCTGGTAAAGTTTTTACAGATACTTAAAGATGAGATAATAAGAATCTCATTCCCACTGCCTGCACATGTGTAAACATGGTTTTTAACTTGAAAAAAAGATAATCATGCTACTCTGTGGGTTTTTCTGGTTCTCAGATTGACAGCCTGAAGCATTCACACAAACTGGAGGTGGCCAGTGTCAAACTGGAGTGTACCCGCTCTAAAGGAGAGTTGGAGAGGGAGAGAGACACACTGCAGGGGCAGATTGACGGTATGGATCACACACACACACACACACACACACACACACACACACCTCTCTCTGTGGTGAGAAAGGTGACTAGCTCCTGGCTTTCTGCTTGTCTCTATTTCAGCTTTTCTCTTTCTTTCAAAGTTTCATTTTGTATTCAGTCTTTGAATGGACATTTCATCTCCAATCAGCCAACTGATTTGTCCTGGGGTCCTTCAGCAAGAATCTATGAAAGAAGGGCTTTTATTTTCTATTCAATCTATTCAGTTATTATTCCCTGGGCCATATGTTTTTAAACCCAGCAACGCTTATCTAAGTCAGCTAACTGCATATTAGACACACATCATTGTGGGCAAACCTCAAAAATATTTTAGTAATTAAAGGGAAAAGTAGCAAATCTTGTATAAATGGGTTGTTTAATTGATAACAAAACATCTTATTTTGAAGGCATTGTATGTTTTCTGTGCATTAATCTTAATAATGCCCCTATTACTTTAAAAGAAAACACTGTCCTCTGCATCACTTGCCCCAAAAGAAGAATACACACTACTTCTAACTTTTACTGAGCGTATCAACACGTTCTCCATTTGTGTGTCTCAGGTCTGCAGGCGGACGTGGAGGTGTTGAAGGCTGCAGTGGAACGACACAAGGAAGTGCTGGTGGAGAAGGAGCGGGAGATGGTCAGGAAGGTGCAGTCTGCCCGCGAGGAGGAGTTCCGCAAAACTGCAGTCTTACACGAGGAGAAGTGAGAAGTTCCTTTGTTTTATATATTAGTCACTGGTGTCAGTCACCTGGGTTAATCGCTGCAGCAAACTAAGTGGACAATCAGATGCCTCATTGGTACAAATTCAAAAAGATGATTTCTGTGTTGCCACCGTGTGCAGCTCATCTTTCTTCTCAGCTTGTGTACATTTCATTTTAGAGGATTTTCTGTTGTTCTGTGATCTTAGGTTGGACTTGGAGAACCGTGTTGCTGCTCTGGACCAGCAGAGGGCGCTACAGGATGCTGCAGACCAAGCCCAGAAGGAGGAGTGGGAGGAGCGCCTCCGCAGTGCCCAGCATGGAGAGGAGTCAGCCCGCAGGGAAATGCAGAACCTCAGGTCAAGCTTTTACTGAATGTTGTGTTACTACATCTCCACAGCTGCTGCAGTCAGAGTGGAGAACAACTTACAGGCAGCAAAGATCAACATTGAAATATCCACCATTGGTATTTGATATGTATTAGCTATTGAAGCTGCCTATCTGTAGGGTCAGTTACCTTTAAAATACAAACTGTGCATGTAGAGGCCACATTTTCATGAAACAGACTTAAATCACAGGAAGCTGCAGTTAGTGAGATTGTGTGTTGCATATATACCAGTCGTCACTGCGGTCGGCTGCTACATTGCTCGTCAGTTTCCTTTGAGGCCTTGTCCTCAGTTTCTGTTCCTATACAGACATTTTGTGGTCAACCGCTCAAAGTAACTGGTGCTAGGTTTGCCCAGCTCGGAGGTTTTTTTTAAAACATTATTTTGTTTATTTAGGAGAAATGAGCGCACAATAATCTTAAAATTAGGTGTGTGATCTTCATTTGTGCACGGCTGAAAGAAGAAGTACTAAACAGAACTGGACATCAAGAAACAGCATGCCATATAACCTTATATAGTCTTTAAAGAAATCCAGCCCTCATTCATGAAACGGTCTTGTGTCTTACAGAACCAAATTGCAGCAGCAAATCTCCCAGCTTGAGGAGCTTGAGAGACAGAAAGCGGAGATTGCTGATCTCCAGCAGGTAACTCCTCAAATACCTGAGAATGAGATGTTTGCAAAAAAACAACCACAGGGGAGTTTGTATATGTAAAATAAAAGTGATTTTTTTTGTTTTGTTTAACCCAACAGCAGAACCAGGAACTGGGAGTCCAGCTGGGTACACTGTCTCACTCTGAAAGCGACCTGATGGAAACAAACCAGCGACTGAGAGAAACAGTGGACAGAGTGAGGGAGGAGCTGAGGACGGCCCGGGCCCAGGCTGAGAGGAGCCAACACGAGGCAGAGAGGTACAGCTGCTGTTTCCTCTTCAAATCAAACAGCTAAAATTAAGGAGCACTAAACAGCACCCTCAATTAAAACTCCCTCTTTTCCTCTCCAGGCTGGTGGAGGAGCGGCAGGTGGAGTGGCTGGAGGAGAAGCACAAGCTGCATGAGCGAAACACTGAGCTGCAGCAGAAATACTCTCAGGTCAAAGAGAAGCTGCAGAGGGCTGCGGTGGCACAGAAGAAGGTACCGCTGAGCCCTACATGTCTTTAAATTCAGCAGTTTGTGAGAATGTGTCCACACTTTGTAGGAGCTCAAATTTTGATTTCTAAAGTGCTGCACATTTTCTCCTAATTTTGTGTTTTATGCATGTGTAAATTCACAAGTGAGCCAACAATAATATCTTAGTGTTCCTTAACTTATTTTGCAAATTTCATACATTGTTTTTGTCGTTTTGATTTTGTCTTTGTTGCACAGAGAAAAACGCTGACTGAGAACAAAGAGAAGAAACTGCAGGACAAGATCCAGCTGCTGGAGGCCAAGACAGAGGAGCTGGAACTGGAAGCTGCTGCCGCCAAAAAGTAAAACTTCAAATATCTCTATTTATGAATGAAGTAACAGCTAACCTGCTATGTCACTGCTCAGAGTGACTGAGAAACTTGTCACCTTAGCAACCAGCAAAATCTTTAACAAATTGAAAACTTTGATTGCTCACGAAGTGGATCTTTTTGTCCTCGTAATATTAAACCATTCATAGAAGATACAGGGCTGCTTTATCTGACAGTTATCGCTCATGTTTTTCCTCTCTTCTCTGTGCAGACGTTCATCTTTCTCAGAGGAACAAGCTCAACTCAGCAGACGGTTGAAGGAGCTGCAACGACGACACAACGAGTTTCGACGCCTCCTACTGGGCGGCCAGGGTCCCTACAACGCCGGCCCCACCTTCCTGACCTCCTCACCCACACCCTTCCTCCTCCTCGGACCTGAGGGGCCGTTCTCCAACATACCGGTGAGCAGAGTTTGTATCAGCCTGGATAATACTGTGTAAATAATCAGCTGGAGATGAACAAACAGTGACAGGTACAGATCCATCACAGAGACAGGAAATGGACCAGAAGGCATTGCAGCTACAACACAGCTTGTGGTTTGAGGAAATGAAATCTCCCACCTTCTCTTTTCTCACTTTCACACACACAAATGTCAGATCGCTAACTGAAGCAGCAGTACATATGTGATGCACTGTGCAGAGCTGCTCAAATTGCAAGTGAAAATGTGCCTGTTTCAGTCACATGCAAATGCAATATCACAAACAATGGCACATGGCAGAGATTGACTGGCGAAACATTTCCACAGGCACATGCTGCATGTTTGAAAACAGCTTGAATAATCAGATCAGTTTAACCACAGTAAAACCAACAAGTAACCAAAGGGTGATGTGTATTTACCAACGTGTGAATGACGTAGAAGAAGCAGTGTGAATTGCAAATGGATTGAACCTGACGTGTGTGAGAGGCAGTTACAGTTTTCCCTGTTTCTCTCCACGCTGCAGGAGGAGCAGCATCAGAGGGAGCTGTCTCTGCTGCGGAGGAGGCTGGAGGACCTGGAGAGCGCCCAGCAGCAGCAGCTGGAGGAGCTGGGATCTCTGGTACAGAGAGACCAGGACCCCACCCCCCACCCCTGACCCCTGAAGCATTATGAATCGATGCGTTTCCAGAAAGAACAAAGACAATGATTAACTTCGGCATCATTTGCATGTCTTGAAATACGCACCTTTTTTTTTTCTTAAACTGACCAAGACATCCTCAGGGTTTGATATTGTCTTGAGAGGTTTGTTGTTTACATACAATTGCTCTTAAGCCACTCCGGAAAAAAACAGTTTTTATATGAGATTAGATGAGTAGATACAAAGGTGTAAAACACTACAGGCTGTGAATTGCACAATGTTTACACAGATTTTCAATGTCAACAAGTTTTACCTGAATTGTGTTGAAATAATGATTTAAAAATGAGCCTTTTCCTGATACATCTGTGGTTTTGCGTGTTTATTTTGGACCTTGAGTTATGGTCAGAACACTATTGTGTGGAAAGAAGTCTGTAAGTTAATGGAGTAGTTGTTCAGACAGTTAGCAGATTACGAGTAAAACTGCATTCAGGTGTCCTCTTATAAAAGCTACTGACACATGTCCTCACTTAAGTATCTTAAAAAAAATTGAACCATGTAAATGCCTAAAACTTCCCGGAATTCAGTTTCTAACAGACTTTTTGTCACATCACATCCTGAGAGAATATTTTCTAAGACACAAAACTCCCCGCTGACTCATGAAATTACCGCAATGGTTAGCAGCTCCTTTCAGCTCCTCTGAAACTGTTCAACTTCTCATCTCTTAGCAGGGGATGATACATGCAGGACAAAGGCTCCTCCTCCCTCTCCTGAGAGCTTCCTCACAGTTTTCCTTTCACTGTGTCTTTAATAGTTCATTCATGCGAGTGAAAGGACGGCAGCTCAGTTCCAAGAGCAGCTTTTCAGTCCATCGAACAAGTTCTTAACGTGGTGTAGTTGCTCCGTCAGCTCAGTAGGAGCTCCGTTTTGGTCCAGCTTCTCTTGGATCTGTAGAAAAGGACCCAGAAGAGCTACTGTAAAATAGGATTCTTTAAGCTGGTTAGGTAATGCCACTGATTAGTCATCCTCTGAAAGTGACACCTGATTCCAGACTGCAGTGATCGGAATTGAAAACATGCTAACTTCAAAAGGAGTTTTGAATAGGCACATGTGAACAGGAAACAACAGCCTGACACATGAAGCAAAGGGAAATTATGAGGACAAATCTCATTTCCTCTACACGTGACTAATATTTTGGTCACTCTCAGCTGCTGGTGACAATATCTCAGATGTGTCTTAGTTCAGAGAGGCAGCAAACAAAATAAGCAAGTAAAACCAGTTACAGATCTCATGAGGCTTGACCAACTAACATGACCACAGCCACTTTTATAATCACATCTTATTTAAGAATCACATGTTAGTCTAAACTAAGGCACTCTAATAGAAAGCTTGTACTCCTCTGTGTTAGGCTGTAAGTTTTTCCATTTGAGACCTGTTGTCAGGCACAATACAGATCATAGGTGTGAAAAGTGAAAGTTCACACTTTTTTTTCCATTGCCAATCTGGGTTGTGGGTTTTTTTGTGACCAAATCAGAAACCAAATCTTATGTGGTGGTCAAACTGAAATTTGTCACCTCATACAACCTTAGGCAACTTGGACAACAGCAGAACGAGGTGATTAAAAGAAAGCGTTAGCGTGTGTTAGCGTTAGCAAAGGAGTATCCGGTGGTGATTGATTTTAACTGCAAAAGTTACTGTGCAACTGGGAAACAGAAAGCCATGTTTCTATCGAAGTATTTTTATATAAAATATCTCATTAAAAATACTGGAAGCGACCGAATTCCACAAAATTGAAAATCCAAAACGGTTACTTCAATATCAGAAAAGAAAGTGAGTGTGTGAGAACTGACCTCTGTGAAGTACTTCTGGATGAATTTGTAGAGCTCTCTGAGGGCTGCAGCTTCATTGAACTCGTTTTCATGTTTCTGAAATGAAAACAAACACACTTTCACTGCTGTTCTCCACGGTGCCACTGCTTTAAGATTTCGTACTGAAACGGTCGTTACCTTCGACTCCTCCTGCAGGAAGTCCTTGAATTCTGAGGCCGTGAATGTCTGCTGTTCTTTGATCTGCTTGTAGTAAGCCTTCACCTCCTGTTTGAACTTGGGAATGTCTTTGGCATAGAGGAGCTTGTTGGTTGGTGCATGCTGGAAGACAATAACAGTCAAGGTAGAATCTGAGCAACTTTTGTTTGCATTCCTATAAAACTCCTGGAGGTAGATGCATGATTTGGCTTTCATATTAAAGGTAGATCCAATCTCTGCATACTATCTCAACAAAGAAAGAAAAACTGGACTTCTTGCATTTATTCCTGTAATAAAACATTTTGATAGAGCTGTGTTGGACTTTACCTTCCCCAGTTGGGTCTCACTTAGAGAAAAGGAGTCCATGAAGGCCTGAGCGATAACATTGAGGCAGCCGTCCAGATTTGGAGTTTTCTCCATGTCGAACACAAACTGAGGGTTTTTCATGATGTTGACCCAGAAGCGCAGCGGCAAACTGTGACGGACGACAGAAGAGCAAGCTTCACCTATACCTATATCTTATTTGTTCAGTTTTTTTCTTGTTTTTTTTTTTTTTTTTTAAATTAGGTTTTCCCTCCTGTTCGATGATACAGCCGTACCTGTTGGTCTTCCAGATGTGCAGCACATCTGGGTCGGTGATCTTCATGTTGTCCGCCTGAGTGTCCAGGAAGTCGAAGAAGTACTTGACGGCATGCGGGGCTCTGCAATGTGGCATCCCCCAGATAGATCTGAACAGGTTCTCCACAAAAGAATGCACTGCCACCTTGAAGAGAACAGTTGAAGTGCAGTTGAAAACAAACGTGTTTCAATGCAATATTTTTCTGTTTTCTTCTGTTTCGTACATAACTGCAGTGATTGTGTGTTGTGCTACGGAGCGCTGTCAAAAGGAAGGTGACCTGTGCCTGAACACATCCTTTGTCGACGCAGATGAACAAGACATTTTAGGTATCAGTTCTACTAGCGTTGGTGCATGTTGGAGTTAAATGAGGCACTGGGACTGGTTCCTCTTGCCTTGGTGGAGAGCAGCTTGGTGAGGTACACTTCCTTCAGCTTTAACTTCTTCCTCTTCGGGTTATTTGTTTGGTCCTCGTCTACATCAGGATCAATCTGCAGAAAAAGAACCATTGAATGAGTCGACCTCAGTTCTGCAGTGATGAAAACGGCCGTGTCATATAAACGGATTGGATGGTTCACCTCTGCAAACATAAAACAGCCTCTTACCAAGTGGAAGTATTTTCCAGAGAAGTTCTCGTCATCTAAATGGAAAAAAAAACAACAACAACAGAAATCATCAGTGACCACTAGTAGAACTTCTGCCACCAAAACCTCTTAATCTGGTCTGGATTAAAGATGTAATATGTAATAAAATTCTTGTCATGTTTTTATTGTGTTCAGCTCAGCTCGAGGTCCACTCAGCAGCTGTTCCTGTTCCTGGATCTCAAAGTTTTCTGAACCAGCTGTCAAGTCATCACATGTAAACCATGTTCCAGTGTCACATGATCACAACTCAGCCATTTCCATTGGCTGGTTAAGACTGTAAGAAGTAAGAGGGAGCCACCTGTACTGATGCCAAGGTCAAGACGGAACTTCTGTGCTCAACATGTCAACATTTTCATGGCCGGAACAAAATGTATCAGAAGCATTTAAACCCATTCGATGCTTTGTGATTTATCTGCACAATAGATGATTAACTGAAGTCTGTTTCTGAGTTACTTTCCAGTGAAGGTACCTAATTTTAACCTGCTAGCTAAAGCTTATTGATATAGCGTCATCAGTGACTGAAGGAATAGTTTGACATTTGACACATGATACAACTAAGCTTAAGAAATATTTCTGAACTTTGGACTGAGCCAAACTTGCGGTTTCAACAATCAGTACACAGACATGAGATTCGTATTGATCTTCTCATCTATACACATATCTATACAGCTCTCCTTCCCTCCCCCTTCTCCTCTCCCCCTCTACCCTCCCCCTCTACCGTCCCCTCTCCCCTTCCCCTCT